>JZLH01S0061575.1:47712-78669 GCA_001188425.1 Eucidaris tribuloides | reverse complement strand
AATCCATGTTAATAGTAATACCATCAGTAATCATTTTAGAGTTTTTAATGTCCTGTGTGAAAGAAGGTGCCCCATGATAATAAAATTCAATTAACCCGTTGCTTACGGGAACCGGATGGCCCCTGTACAAAGTCTATGGGGATTTGCGGAATCTCGTAGTCAACGGGTTAAAAATGTAAGGAAGTCCATCCAATTGTGAGATTTTTAACACAAACTGTACTGATATAAGATTACTGCATGACTTGGTGAATTTATTTTGTTACACAGAATGAATGAAAACACTGTAAAATTGGAGAAATGAACTCTCATGAGCTCCTCATCTTGAAGCAAAATCACAGAAGTACCCACAAAAAGTATATGGCATATATATTAACTTGTTGGTTGTCCGGCAGAAAGGCCCTAGCATATGTTCCCGGCAGAAGGGCCTGAACAGTAAATTTTCTCTAACTTGATAAATATTGCAAGTTTGATATTTCCACTTAATAAACTGACAGAAGGATCTAAAAATATCACAATTTTGATTTCATGTTAAAAAGGCCCATGGTTCTCAAGTTAGAGACAATTCAGTGTTTACATGTAGGCCCTTCTTCCAGGAATGTATGCTAGGGCCGTTCTGCCAGACAACTGGCAAACTATCCCTGATTGTTCCTTCTCAGTCGTGATATCCAGTGTGGTGAAGAAGGCCATGACTCTGTGGAGGATGCCATCGCTTCGTTGGATCTGTTCAAACTGAAATTAGCCAAAGGGGACAAACTTAGGAACTACTATGGAGAGGAGGTCAAGGGGCCAATGTTCCAAGAAAGAGACAGGTATAGTCAAAATATGTTCCTGTGTCTGTTTAAGTGTGTATGCTTGTGTGTTTGTGTCCTTGTGTGAGTGTTTGTTTCTGTGTATTTATACTTGCATCTGAATGTCTGTGTGCATTTTCTTTTAGATTATGAAGGAGTGTGCATGTATGTCGCAGTCAAATGCAATCATGGATTCTCAAGCGTAATTTTACATCTAGCTGTATGAAAAGTTTTATGATAATCAAAGAATATTGACAAAGGTTTGTTTTTGTTAGTATATTACAATATAGGTAATAAATTCTGATACTTTTTAACTCCTAGATGCAGCTTGTTTTTTTTTTGGCTATGCCTATATTTTGGGGGGGGTGATTCTTCTCCCCCCCCCCCCCCCCCCGAGATCTCGGCCGTCCCATCTCGCTCATCTCGTAATCTACAAGACTCTATAGTTAATTACCCGGAATTAATATTAATTAATTATGCTAATTTATGCATAAAAACAGAATTAAGCTGTAAATCACTAATTAAAGCTCCAAAATGCTGATTTCTTGGTCTAGACACTCTTTTTAGTGTTCTTAGCAAATAAACTTGAAAAAAATCCGGAATCAAAATTGATTTCCTATGTATTTCATTGTTTTGTGAATTTCTTATGTATTTCCTTGTTTTTCCGACCTTTTGTTTTCTATTGTTTTTTTGATGAAATTTGTCTGGGACGCTTTTGCGATCATAAACAGCACAAAATTAATCAATTTCAACCAGTAAAAGTAAAAATAATCATATATTTATGAATTTTGGCTGAAAACACAATTTGTATTGAAATTGTACACAAAATCATGTTTTTGAGCGATTTTTGGGGTGACATGCAAGTACAAAATGTTACTTAACTTCGGAATCATAAATTTGGTCTCAAAAGATGCGCGAGATTCGAGAGGAAAAAGTCATGAAATGCCGTGGCAACTGCTTCGTGCGTTGCAGACATATTGCGCGAAACGTTTAGGGGGGACCGCCCCCCGCCTTTTTAGGGTTAAGGTATTATAAATTATACATAGATTTAAAAAAAAAACAACATCAACATAGAAAAGAAAATATTTGATCTGTTTTGATCAAACAATCAAAACTTGAGCGTACATTTTTTAACCATCCTTTGTAATTTGGAATTTTGTATCACATGATAACATTTTTCTTACCCCCACCCCAAATGTTCCAAGATTTCTCAGGAATTGAGAAATACTGACTAGTAATATGCTACTGTTGGCATGTGCAGTTTTCAATAATTTTTCTTGTCAAAAATTTTGATCAAACGTGTTAACTTAAGACACATATAACATATGAATATGTTATATGCCATGTGATACTAAATATTTGCAGAGTTTTGCAAGCAAAAGTATGTTCAAGTATTATTTTTTTTTGGAGGGGGGGGGGGCATTGGACTGGATTAATGAAAACAACACTGTGCTGATACTTTTATATTATGTGTGCATGGAAGTTCTACAGACGGAAGTTCTACATATTTCATCTCGATTTCGTACAAATATTTTTTTTCCACCTATCAACATTGATGGTACTCAAGTTCTTCCTGTGAAAAAAGCAGGAAATATTGGTGTTATTTTTTATTATCACTTCACCACGCAAGATTATGTTACTTCTAAATGCAGGTCTGCCTCATTTGCATTATACAAAATAAACAAAATTCGACCTTACATTGACAAGGGGACCACTGAAAGATTAGTTCATGCCTTTTTTATGTGTTATATTGATTATTGTAATAGTCTACTGTATGGCTTACCTGACACTCAGCTTCATAAGCTTCAGTTGATTCAAAATTGTGCTGCAAGGCTTGTAACAAAGACCAAAAAATATGAGTCTATAACTCCCATTTTACAAGCCTTACACCGGTTGCCTGTACATAAACGAATAATATTTAAAATCCTATTAATTACTTACCAATGTTTTAATGATTTAGCTCCAGCATATCTTACTGATCTCCTTACCAAATATGAACCTGGCAGAAATTTGAGATCACGCCAAAAAGATTTTTTGTAGTACCCAGTATCGCTACCAATTACTATGGTAAACGCAGTTTTTGTCATGCAGCACCGGTACTGTGGAACCCGATCCCAACTCATATCAAACATGCTGACACAGTGGAAAAGTTCAAATCCTCACTCAAAACCCACTTTTTCAGTAGTAATTAGTAATTGTAAATAATGTATAATTGTAAATAATGTATAATTGTGTATATTTAGTGATTAGTAATTAGTCATTAGAATGTTCAATCTAGATGCAGCATCTTCTTTTTCTTTTCTTCCTTCTTATCTTATTTTCCTCTTTTCTAAGCGCATAGAGACCCTGTCAAGGGTATTATGCGCTATATAAGAATGGCGCTATTATTATTATTATGATCCTTTCTTTCATCATCTATTTCAGCATCTTTAAGAGTAGTCTTGAGGTCGACAGGAAGTGCTCTGCCATCGATACCCGCGTCACGCTGAAAAAGTTCAAGAATGAACCGGTCCACTGTATTGCGTGCTCCAATGACAAAGAGGTATGTAACGCATGTCACAGATGCAGACGCAGTTCTATAGTAAAAATTTGGGGGGCTTGAAGGAAAAATGAGAGGTGGGTGTGGGATGGGGGATTCTTTAAAGCGTTGGTGGGTCTTCACTCTTTTCATCAGTGAAAAGCTTTTTTTCCTCTTTTGCAAATCTGACAGGAATTGTACAGATGAGTTAAAAGTAGGTGTAGAGGTCTAGAAATGCCTTTTTCATTTGAAAAAGCTGTTTTAGTATTTCTGTTGTGGTTGCTTTGTGTTAAGAAATATTTGCTTGGCATGGCTGAGTCGATGGTTGCCTGTAGCAATCTAGTTGACTACGAATGTAGCCAAGATAGCCTAGACAGAAAGGCTTGATAGCCGCTTTTTTCCCTTTGTTGCGCGTAGGTAGGTCTTCACTCTTTGCATCCTTAAAAAGTTTCTGCTGTCACAGAGCTGACAAGAATTGTGCAGACAAGTTTGAAGTAGGTGTAGAAGTCTTAAAATGCCTTTTTCCTTTGAAAAAAGAAGAAGCGCTTTTTTTGTTTTGTTTTGGTTTTTTTTTGAGATACATTTTAGCAAACTGGTCGACTACAGGTGTTACATGCTCATAACAGTTTCTGGCTTCTCTCCTCTTCGATAGCCAAAGAAGAAAGGCTTGATAGCAGCTCTTATCCCATTGTTGTGTGTAGATGGGTCTTCACTCTTTTCATTGTAGAAAAGCTTCTTCCTGGTGTTGCAAGACTGACAGAAATTGTGCAGACAAGTTGGAAGTAGGTGTACAGGTCTGGAAATGCCCTTTTTATTTGAAAAAAGGGCTCTTTTATTGCTTAAATTTTTGGTGAACAACATCTGACTGCCTCTCCAGTGTGCACACATCGATGTTAGCGTTTGGAAATGATGCTAGTGATGACTCTATTGTTGGAAAGTCAGGGAAGCTTCCTTCTTGGTGTGACGGTGTGACGTAAGTCTGATGTGAGACTAAATTTGGTTGTCTGATGGGCAGGTCCAAGCTATTTAAAATGTGACGTACGGGACACTCAGAGGCTTTGAGAGAGCCTTATTCTAAAAAGAGAGACCTGTGTTTAAATCTGTAGTGCAGTTTGGGAAGCTCTTAGTGGTCTTCTAACTGTGTAAAAACTACAGTATTGAAAAATTCCATTAACGAGGTTTATGTTAATTAATATGCTGTGTGACGTACGGGACCACAGAAAATGTGCTTTTTTAAAGAAAAATGTTTATCATAAAAATTCTATGAATCTACATCAGTAATAAATTTTAGTCTGTGATATATTAATCCACTATACATTGCACCATTATTTACCATGAAGTGAAATAATTCAATGTTTGTTATTGCTTTTCTTCTGACTAAAATATAAAATGGTGCGTGTGACGTACGGGACATGTGACGTACGGGACAATTTTCCCTATGTAGAAATGCATGTAAACAGACAATTTCATACATAACCTTGTTATTACAAGAATTTATAGTAATTAATTCTTTCCTTTCCTCATATATTAAAGATTTTACAATTAAGCATCACAAAACTATGAACTAGCAGACGTGAATATTTGTAATTGCTACGCAACAGGCAGAAACTGGGGGGTAATGTATGGATCAATTGACATGCAAAACAATTTATTCGTTAGTGCAAATTAATTAGATATGTTTTAAAACACTAAATACAGCTTATTTGTCTTGCTAAATATTAGTTTTATAAGTTAAAATCTTAATCAGGCCTGCACAGTATCACAAAATGCATTCTTTATAACATATTATGTAGTAATCATTTGTAGCACATTGCTCTTACCTAGCCAAGTGTCACCCGACACCACTAGTCTGCACATGCAGACCTTATTTTGATATGCAACATATCCAGTAAGTTTGTACGTAATCAGTCTGTATGAAATTTACATCTTAACTTCAAATATGATAATGCTTTCATTTGCAATCAAGAATAACTCACTTTACCCATGACCTGTACAAAAAAGGTCATATGCAAATTAGTGTCTGCATTGCAGACTACAAAATGTCCCGTACGTCACACAGTTGTCCCGTACGTCACAAATTTTAATTTGACTATATAAGTAGAATGGAATTTACTGTCATTAATGTATTATTATATTTCAATGTGTGCTTTCATAAATTAGAACTTTGCAAAATATTTTCCAAAACAATCAAGCTTTTCCCACTTTAAATCTAAAAAATTATATGCAAAATTGTGACGTACGGGACACTACATATGGCACGTTATCTAATTAGCATAATTAATCATTGTTGATGCCTAAAATTTTTATCAAATAATCCTTATGAGGGAGTCTATAGGTCCTCCTGTTATATATTGCAAATATATCATTAGAATAATTTACAGATGTAATTACACAATGTCCCGTACGTCCACTAATTAATTATTCATACATATTATTCCCCTGGCATTCGCTAATTTTACATTTCATACAATTTTTTTTATATGTTCCATAAACTTCAAAATGTTGGCTTTAAAATGACATATAATTTGTGCCAATTCCACCTTGATGGATTTTTTGCTTCTGAGGGGACAATAGCTTGGAACTACAGGTGTTATGTCTCACAACAGTTTCTGGCTACTCTCCCGCTCGATAGCCAAGGCAGAAATGTTTGATAGCCGCTCTTGTCCCATTGTTGGGTGTAGATGGGTCTTCACTCTTTTCATTGTAGAAAAGCTTCTTCCTGGTGTTGCTGGACTGACAGAAATTGTGCAGACAAGTTGGAAGTAGATGTACAGGTCTGGAAATGCCCTTTTCATTTGAAAAAAAAAGCTCTTTTAGTACTTCTTTTGTTGTAGTTGGTTTTTTACTGAGAAACATATTAGCAAATCGGTTGACTAAAGATGTAACATCTCTCAACAGTGTTGGCTACTCTCCTGCTCAATAGCCAAGGCAGAAAGGCTTGATAGCCACTCTTGTCCCATTGTTACATGGTAGATGGGTCTTTACTCTTTTCATTGTAGAAAAGCTTATTTCCTCTGTCGCAGAGCTGACAGGAATTGTGGAGACTAGTTGAAAAAATCATGTGATAATGTAGTCGTGTTCATTATTTCAGGCTGAGTCGATGGTTACCTTTAGCAAACTGTATGATTAAGGGTGTTGCGTCTCACAACAGTTCCTGGGTACTCTCCCATTCGATAGCCAAGGCAGAAAGACTTGATAGCCACTGTTATCCCATTGTTGTGCATAGGTAGGTTGTCACTCTTCTCATTGTAGAAAAACTTCTTTCCAATGTTGCAGAGCTGACGGGAATTGTGCAGACTAGTTGAAAGTAGGTATAGAGGTCTTTCAGTACCTTTTTATTTATTTGAAAAGGAGCTCTGTTTTGTTTGGTTTGTGTTAAGAAATAATGACTTAGAATGGCTTGAGTTGATGATAACCTGTAGCAAACTTGTCAACTACAGGTGTAACATCTCTTAACAGTACGTGGCTACTCTCCCGCTCGATAGCCAAGGCAGAAAGACTTGATAGCCTCTCTTGTCCCATTGTTGCTTGTAAATGGGTCTTCACTCTTTTCACTGAAGAAAAGCTTCTTTACACTGTCGCAGAGCTGACAAAAATTGTGCAGACAAAATGAAAGCAGGTGTAGAAATCTTTAAATGCCTTTTTCTTTGAAAAAGAGCTCTCTTTAGTACTTCTGTTGTGGTTGTTGTATTTTGTTGAGAAATATTTGCTTAGCAACATCTGCCTGATTCTCCAGTCTGCATACATTGATGTTAGCTTTTGGAAATGATACTAATGATGACTTCATTGGGGGAAAGTCTAGAAAGCTCCCTTCTTGGTGTGATAGTGTGACACAGTCTGATGTGAAACTAAATTTGTGATCTCAGTAAGATGCAGCATCCATTTGATAGAAGATGCACTAATTAAAGAAAAAAGTAGTCAAAAGTGTCTAAGATTGTATACTTGCTCATGAAAATGTTATAGAAATATTGACTGCTCATGAGGGTGGTGATAGAAATTATTACTCATAAGGTGCTGTTCATACCAGCCCTTCTATCACCCCAAAATGAAGCCCAGCATCATGGGAGTGATAATGTCCACTAATTTCCATCTGATTACTACATCCTTCCATGATAGGAGGTCTCACGGTTACGTTGTAGTAGGGAGGTCTAAAATTGAAATAAGATCAAGAGAAGTTACTCGCCAGAATGAGAGGATTTTTACAAAGTGTAATTGTTAAGTCACTCGCCATGTTGAAATCTTATGTGCGGGGTGTACCGCACTGTTCAATTTATGTAGTCATAGCCTAGCAAGATGTCACCCTAAATGTTGCATGTTGAGCTATAATGCTCAGAAGATAGAGATTGCCTACTTGATTTGTCTCTTTGTATTTTTACTTGACTTGATCTGCTTCCTCAAGAACTTACTGGAGCTGGATAAGTTGGTATGTCACATCGCCATGTTGAAATCTTAGGCGCTGCGCATATAGGGGCCTACACGGTATTTACCATGTGCCACACATCGACTCAAGACATAATGTAACCCGAACAAAAATTACAGATATGCAGTTAATGTAATTATTTTAATCAAGCCAGATCAATAATGAATCAAATAACAATCAGTAAAAAGCTTGATCACATATTTACATACCCCATTGATTGGATATTTTAGCATAATTCTTTTACAACCTCAAAAGACAGTTTTTATCATAGCAAACAGGCTGAAGAAATGTTGCAAATACACAGAAAACTAACTTATATACATGTTCCGATGAGTGCAATTTTGTTAGTTGTAGATATGCACCATACACTTATGAAAATGGAAGTGAGGTGTAAGAGGGTAGTTCTGTATAATAGATAATAGTGATACTCAACACTCTGATTGTTGTCAGCCTGAGAGCTCTCAATAGTGACAATTTCATCATGTTCTGTCCCTGCAACAGTGACATCATGAGTATAATGTGGTGTGACTACACTACTGCATCCAGCCTCAACCTCAGGTGTGGCATTATGTGGTACATATGTTATTGCCATAGAGCCTGTGCCCGAGGTACATGTTGAGGCTGACGTACTTCCAGAGCTTGAAGTTTTCTCTTTCTGTGTTCCAGATGAGCAACAGAGTTGTTTAGACAAGTGATTGCTCTTTTCCTTTTTTTAAACATTCCGATGGCCACTGACTATCATGATATCAGGTGACTCGAATCCAGCAATATCATTTAAAATCGGGCATGTCACCCTCGAACAATGATTTGTGTAGATTCAGCTACAGCCTGTTGACGCAGAAATTTGTTTCATTTTGTTTTACATTGGTATTAACTCCAATTGGACACATATGATACCATGGTTCTTCTTCATTAGGAATTTCATATTTCGGTTTCTGCCACAGGAAATATCATTTGTCATTCAGATAACACATCAAAGGACATTTTTCACTCAGAACTTCAAACATTAACCCAGTGGATGACTAGTTTTCATCCTAATGACAACTTTCGGTGAGAAAGTCTCTCTTTATCAAGTAACGATGTCAATTTTCATGAGTTTGCACAGAAAAATCTGTGGGTTTCATTGAAAAACAAAAATATGTGATTAAATCAACAAACACTTTATGTTGTAACCCAGCAGGGTATTACAGTCAAGGTCATTGCAATTTTGAATTTTGGGCCATGTTAGGAGTGACTGCATCTTTGTGTTTAACATTTCCTTTCCTCTCTCTCTTGAGCTTTACAAGAACTGCTTTAAAAACTTCCCTACTTTTTGTAAATTAGTTTTATCACAAATATCTACATTCCTTTTGTCAAAATAGTGACATTGTAATCCATATCTAATAGCTTGGATGGGGCTTTTGCTGTATGTGTTGTACAGTCCTCCTTCCATGCACTAGTGTAAAAAGATGACAGCAACTTTAGTTTGGCATTGTCTTACTTGCAGTTGATGATGATAGGAAGGTCCTTGTCACTCTTTCACGCGATTATTTTGCAGTTGAATGTCCACAGAAATTTGTATTCTGCCTTCTTCCTTGCGTCATTTGCGATTGTTAGCAGTTCCCTTGTTTCACCAACCAGGTTTTCGATGATGTAGATTTTCCCATTTAGTCCGAAGTCTTTTGTCATCACACCTTTCAGCTTCCTACGTCCATCCAAGACAATGTTCCTCGTGCATCTATTGTTGAATCTTACAATGATTGGCATCAGTCATCGTTCGGGTGTGCCCGCGGACTTCTGCAAACCAATACGATGGGCGATGTCGATGTCAGTCACTTTAACAGATGAATCCACATGCTTTGCAATTGCCAGAGCAATTTCCTCGAGTCTTTCATCCTTGTTTTCCAGTATTCTGACGATCTCAAGGTTTACGCGTCTATGATATTGATCCAGGTCGAGTACCTGTTTTGTCAGGTTGGCAACCCGTTTTTCTAGGTTGCCATTTTTGCATTTGAACTCAATGTTCTTCTCTAATCGCTCCGCGGTCTGTTTCATTTCCTCAAATTTGGCGTCGAGGAAGGACATAGACTTGATGATGTCTTGTTGGTCCTCTTGCATCTCCTTAATGGCTGCCTCGAGAAGTGACAGTTTGCTGCAGAGTGCATTGGACAGTTTCTTAATCTCATTTTTCAATGATGATACTTGATCCACTTCATCAAGATTTGAGGATCATTGGCTGGCTACACAGATTTCTGTTTTCTGGGTGGCCTGCTTGAGCGCGGCTCTCGAGAGATTCATCAGCTGGAAATGCATAATGATATAGACGCGGGGTAGATGATGCGTGTGAATGGTGAATGGCGTACGCACTAGGCACGTCTTTACGCCGAGTTTTTCAAAATTCAAGAAATTCCGATGTTTTTCTCCAACGATGAAAAAATTGGAGAAAACCCCTTGATATTGGTCTCTCCCTTCACCGAAACATTGTGAAACCAATCCAGGAACAATTCTTATATCAAATCCTACAAACTGGTATAAAAATCCTTACATACATCTGCTTCCAATCGGTGAAAATTGATTAAAAAAGCGGAGCTCCTCAGAAACACGTCCTGCTCAGAAAGCCGCCACCAGATTTCCTTGAGAAATGTCCAGCAATGGTCAATTTCGCAAAGGCCTCCAACTTTTGCAATCCAAATATCAAAGTTCTTTGCGTACTTGATGAATCAGTTCCATTAATCAAATCATTGAATTCCTTAAAGGTCAGTAGATGAAAATTTGTCTGCCCACCAACAGAGTTGGAGGCTGCCATTTTTGCAATTTGAAAGGGTGGGGCAATTTATCATATCGATCGTAATATCAACTGATGAAACTTCGCTTTGCATGCAATGCAGAATTGTTTTGGTTCATGCAGTTTTGCCTTTTAATTGCACTCTGTGCATGTTAGCGAAAAAATATAGAGTGCACACTCATTTCAGTGCACCTGATTGACAACATTCTTAAGGCCATTTTATGTCACTTGACATGGGTTGATATGTATTAATTGGTTGTTCACTACACCAATTATGTCATTTGTGCCAAGCAGACTTTCATATTGCTTCTTGGTCCCAGATCACTTGGACTGTGTGATGAGATCAGCAGCATGTTCAGATATTCCTGCCATGATGTTTTGATTTAGCCATCACTTTATTGGACATATGAACCACTACAGAGGCAAAGGATATAATACAAACAAATGGATAAAAGCCCGGATCATACCTGAATGAGCAAGTTATGTAGGGCACAGATTAAAATTGCTTATATTACACTACAATAAACTGGAGGTATTAGATTACACAATAAAAGCAATAAAGAAATATTACATTGACAAGAAAGAATTCTCTAAATACTCCAAGATATTTGTAGATGAACAGAACATCCAGCAGCATGTCAGAGGATTAAAAAAATTAAGAAACAAAGGATGGATGCCCCCTGCTATCAAAATGTGCATCACAACAGAATGACTCCTTTTTTAATCAGGCTTGCCAACATAATTTTAAGTGCATGGCAAGAGTTGGCGTATACGCATATACATGATTATTTCAGATTTTACGCTGATCTTACAAAGTATTTAAAACCCAAGTGAAGAGGTCGAGCTTTGCTGGAGGATGGGTGTAGGGGAATACAGTATGCAGTCCGTCAGTAGAAGAACAGGGCGATAGAAGGTCCAGAATCACCAGAAATCAATGCTAATCTCCAAAATGGAGCAAGAAGCAGTGCCTTCTCCATCCTATCTTCTTGAATTTGGTCAGGATTCTAGATATGATACAATCTGTGCTCTGTAGGACCAATGAGCATTAGGTCTAGTTCCAAACCCCACTCACCCCCCCCCTCCCTTTTGACACTTGAATTGAAACTTCCCTCACCTTAAACATTGAATTCAACATTTAATGGAATTTTGTTCTTTTATAACAGATTTGTGTGAAAGCTTGTCGTGCCGTTTCCAACTCAGATTTTGTGTGTGCCCAGTTCCATGGTTACAACACACTGACACAAGGTAGCACTATCAATGAAGAAGATGTCGAGGTGAGAAAATCTTAGATCTTAGAGATTTTGTGAAGTTTGTAGATATTTATAGTTACGTTGTATTGGCTGTCTGTACAGTCCATGGGCGGCGGAACAATTTGGAGATATACAATTGGTTTTGCGAGGGGACACTATTGTTCATCAAACAATGGTATGTCCGCCCCCCCCCCCCAAGTCCATTGTCAATCTGGAAAGTTTCGCTGCGACATGACACAGTGGCGCCAGAAAGGCTTGAGCAGACAAAAAAATGGAGGGGGCAAACCATTGTGTGTTAATAATGGCGTACCCTCTTCAACCCTTTCCAGCACCACTGTGTCTGTGCCTAATTTTTTGCACCACCCTGCAGATAATTGCAATATTTTTAAAAGTTACATATATACAAAGGGGGATTAATGTTAGGATTAGTTTTTAGTTACGTTGTTTTGATACAAGTTCAAGTTCCATTCATTGATTTGCAAATTTGTTGAGATGTCTGATGTGCCTTGTAACACTTGCATCTTAATGTCTATTTGTATTGCACCACATATCCACTGAAAAGAGCACTCAAGGCAATGCTATGACAATGTATATTCATTAAACATCAATAGATTTAAAACATATAAATTAAACCATACACCACCCATCCCCACTCCCAGCTCCATATTATTATGTATTTGACTATGAATATGTGTTTAGTTGTTGTATTCATGATTGTAACAGAAACCAAACTCATAATGCATTTTATATCAATTTATATATTTCCAGAAAACATTAACATTGCTGAACCAGGCGTGTAGGCAAGGTTCATCGATGCACTCCTGGGAAACTCACTCTATGCCGTTGTGATGCCGGGTACATGAAGAAGAGAAACAAACGCTGCAAACAGAGAGAGTTCAAGACGAGGACATGGACGATGCTCGTGGATCAAACTGGAGAAAATCTTGGTACCAGAGGACACCGTAGCAGACGGAGTTGGCTGGATGCGAAGTCTGGTAGAGACGCAAGATTGGTATAGGTGAAAATGTGCAATGGGTGGGAATGATGACAGGCTAGTTGACTAACTAAACATATCCAAGAAGGGATTTTAACCCGTTACCTCCAGAATTGTGTGTTTCCATAGAGTTAGCATGTGACACATCCGGTTCCCCGTAGCGAACAGGTTAACAGACCACTTCGCTAATGTATTTCAAATTATGAACATTTGTCTTCTGCAGACCTAGTGATGAGCTATTCTCTCAATAATAAAAATGCAACTTTTGTTGACATTAGCTCTTTGCCTATGTCCAGTAAGCCTCGGGCAATCTATCAAGCTGTCAAGAGCAAACTTTGTCAGCAAGGTATGCATAAAATTTACATACATTAGTGAATCAGTGTATTTTTCCATCATAAGATATCTAAGCATTATGATACAGGACCAAAGTAAATAAGCAGGAGGATCAAGCTCTAATACTGGCATTTTACTGTTTGAGCCAAATACCTTTCTTCCAGATGTATAGATGTATTTCCTTACTTCATCTGTAGTGCTTGATCCATTGCCAATAACCTATGTCTGCAGCTCAGATCATAGTGCATAGATGTTGACTTCACAATATATTTTTACCAAGGGGTTGCTATTGAGAGAAAAAGAAAGCCCTTCAACTGTGTTTCGGGCAGTCTCAGGAATTATTTTTAACCAAAATAACATAAAAAATCCTGTGTGTTATTGTGCACCACCTTTTATTACTAAAACCTGATGGTGGTCAACTTTACCATCTCTGGATTTAAAGCAGAATGTATCGGTTTCTCTCCTCAGTGTCCATCCTTGTAAGATTCAACCAATTGTCTATCTCTTCCTGCTAGTCTATTACACACATCTGTTTTACAATAAGACATGAAGATAGCATCCTTCTCTGACAGGTTTAGATAGGTTTAAAAAAGAAACAGACAATAAGAGATATTGTTTTATTTTAAAAATTTAAGTTAACTACGATTGGCGATATTCCATGTTGCAAATGCAGCAAGCCTACGCCGCGACTGGGCTGATGTGTAGCACAGTTCCGTACATCATTCTGCCGTCTTGCAGATTAGCACATAAAAGACTGAATTATCGAAAAACTCAAAATTCGTAGCGATAATCTGGTTTATATGTACTTACTAATGTAATGGATCGGACAATAACTCTTCCATGGAATCTGTTTCCATTTTGTTGTGTTGCAAGTTGTGAACCACCGTGAAATACCACGATGCAATCTAATGTCACGGTACGGCAGTACCCGCGTACCACCAGCGAATATTTAATTTACACAA
Source organism: Eucidaris tribuloides (assembly GCA_001188425.1). Classification (NCBI taxonomy): domain Eukaryota; kingdom Metazoa; phylum Echinodermata; class Echinoidea; order Cidaroida; family Cidaridae; genus Eucidaris; species Eucidaris tribuloides. The sequence continues at coordinate 64,640 of JZLH01S0061575.1, read as the reverse complement.
TTGTTTAGCCATTCAAAGACTGGTCAATTTCATTTCTCGTGGTAATTTGGCCCATACTTATGGTAAGTTTGAGCCAAAAGGCCCACACTTTGATGCTAAAGTGTGAGACCATGTTAAAGTGACCCAAAGTTCCTGTCTTGGACCACACTCCCTCAAAGTTGGCCCAAACTCCTGTCTCAAACTTCCAGAAAATGGCCCACACTTTGAAATCCCTCTCTCTTTCCCTATCTTTGTCCCCTCTTCCTCGGTTTCACTCTCTCTCTCTCTTTAGGTACTCTTTCTTTGTCACTTCAAAGTCCAGAAACTGGGCTTCTTCCTGGTATAGGGGATGCTGATAGGCATAATTCCGATTTATTTGTGGCCTGCCCTCGGTTTCGTAGTGGCACCTTGTGCCGTGCTTACTCGCTGGACACAGTCTAGGCTTTTAGCATATGCTAGCAACTGGGTGCGTAGTGGAGTGAGATCTTCATTCACATACACTCTCCCTTTGGTTTCTGTATTGTCTTTGAGTTTTTTCCTGTCCTTCATCATTTTCTCCTTCGACTGCCGTGACACGAATCTGCACAAAACGGGTCTTGAACTAGACTTATCCTTGGATCTACAACACAGTGAGCAACTTTGCTATGTTTAAAATAGTGCATTCTTCTTGTTCAGTAAATATGTCCTTTGTAGGAAGAAATAAACTCTCATCTGCAGTGACTTTAAATTGTTGAAGAGTTTCTGGCTTTAGAAAGCATGAGAAATACTTCCACCAGGTCCTGAAACTTCATCATGAAGTATGTGTGTTTGGGTCTCTTTTTTCTGAAACAGAAGTACAAATATCTTCATTAGTGCCAGAACACTTGTGTAGAAATAATCTTGTACACGTACGATTGTCAAAGAGTTTTTGAATGATTCCTTGTTTCCGTCATTTGTCTTCTTCATAAAGTCATCGTTTTTGCTTTTAACTTGTCTTGCATGGCTTTGATTGTAAACATTAAGCAGTCAAGGCACAGTCGATGACCGCAGGACATCACTAAAAGTAATCTCCTTACAGTCACAACTGTGCCTTGACCGCCACAGTTTGAACAATTTTTGATTTTTGATTTTGCCTTACGAACCAGTTACGCTATCTTTATAGGTTTGTGGCATGATGGTCACGATAATTCCTGAAAGAGAAATGTGAGATAATTAGTTCAAGTCTCAACATGTAGACACAGCATTTGATTTTTTTTTTCTCATCAAGTCCAGAAATTTGCGACATGATCGATAGTGATCGCTATGAACGCCCTCATGCGTTGAATTTCATTTATTGTCAATAATTTGTCATTGACAAGTGTACAAACGCCTCAGATTTTCGCCTTTTTCTCCTTGAATGGTTTGGTTATCTTTGTGGCCTAGTGTACAAGCTCTTTCTATGTGTAAAACCTTTTACACAGATAAAGAAAGTATTGAATTTTTAATGAAGACATAAAAGAAAAGTAGAATGTTGTGTATACATCCAGCATTGTCAACGTGTCAGTGGCTACATTGTAGACACTATGCCAGTTTGCTGGCTGTCTTCCTGGGCGAAATCAAGAACATCACTATGTATGAGTACTCTATCCTAGAATGGAAGATTTATTTGCGACATAATTTATTTCATGTATTTTATTTCAACACATGAAAAAACCCAATCAGCATAAAATGCTGTTTTACACAAGAGCCATAATATATCATGCTCACAAGTAAAAATGGAAATGATTTTAAATAGAATAATACAACATTTAGAATAGATTACAGGCAAAAAAGTAATATTAAAATTCAGCAAAAATCAGAAATACAAACAGTGAAAAAGAAACATATTTACTTAATGTTACATATTTAAGATATACATTGATCTAATAAATACACAATTACAAATATTGATAAATGTCTACAGTTATAAAATTAATACAATCATTTCATTTAAACCAAGGTATTGTGATATGTCCTCTTTATTGTCGCCTGTCAGCCCCCTAGTATTCCGCTTTTAACAAGACAATTTCTGTATAGATTCATGTTTTAATTCAGGTTATAATTCAAGAGATTATCACAAACTTTGAAGAATACCCTCACGTTGGCATAGAAGTGTGCCCTTTCCTCATCCCAACTCTCCTCTAACACCTTCTCGCCTTCTTCCCATAACAACAAATCAGTGTCCTGGTTCTGATTCTCTCTTCAATTATGTTTTAAGTAAGTCATCAATGGAGGCTTCAGGTCTCACAAACCACTGAATTAGAAGCTTGAAAAAAAATTCAAGAAAATCCTTCTGGATATGTGTATTGCTGGTTTCTCATCTTGAACAGCTTGATTGGGTTTCAGAGATATTGGAAGCATCTTGATCAAAAAGGTGCAGTTTGCTTTGATGTAGGATGAGCTCAGAGCTTCACTGACTCTTCTGATATGGTCAGGTCAGTACTTGCTTCGTAGTTAGTGTTCCAGAATTTTTTTTCTATATTTTTTTTTTCCCAGAGCAAAAACGTTTGTTAATAATCATCTCATATAGTTTTTTATTTATTTTTTGGTTACATTTGACAATACATGTCAGTACATGCTTGTAAACTCACACAAAAAAAACAGATCATGTTATACAAAGAATTAAAAAATGTAAAGATAAAAAACGGGAAGCCTACTGCATAAAATATCCTAAAAACAAACCACATTTCTTGTCAAACTTTATTACGTGGATGCTTTTTAATGAATATGTACCTCTCTAAATCAAAATACCTCAGTTTTCAATTTTAAAAAGATCTAAATTAGGATGTTTATTATTCATTTTCATTTTGTAAGTATGAAAGCAAGAGAGAAAATTGAAAGATCTGACCCCAAATAAACACAACTCATCATCACTGCATGCAATTTGAAAGCTCATTTAACCAATGTGCTACTTCTTTCCAAAGCGATTTAGTTACCAGACATCCTCTTTTTCATGATTACAAAATGGGCATTGATCTGAATCAACTATATTGATTTTGAAAAGAAAGAATTAACCCCTAAAATTCTATGAATGAGCCTAAACTGAAACCACCGTAATTTTGTATTTGTGGTACATTTATAGGGAATTCCATATACTACTGACCAAATGTCCGTATCATATACAATCATGTTCAATTTATCATTCCATTTTTCAGTATAAGTTTCCTTGTGACTGTAGGGTGGCCGATGGCGTGGTATGTAGGGTGTGTGTAGATTGTTGAAGTATCAGGAGACAGGACTGAAATGCGTGTAGATTCTCTGAAATACTGGTAGAGACTGACCTTTAATCAGCATGGGCTATCTTGCCTTGGTATTGGTAATATTGTAAAAAAGGGGGTGATTGCAACTTACTTGTAATTACTTTCGGTGCCGGTCAGTCCGTTGGAGCTGCACCCAGAGCTAGAGCACGAACCAGAAGACACGTACCCAGAAGACGGAGACGCCAAAGGTAATGGTCCCAGCCACAGTGTGCAGAGTTGAGTTGAATAGTGTCGACTCAGTGATTGGGACGAGTATTATATCAATATTGGTATCAGTCGGTGACCCCGACGTTGGGATTGTGCGGGCACGCACCAATCACGGGAGACACGGAAAGGTCAACCGCAAATGGGCGCATGCTCAGATGGCTGGGGGACCTTTGGGGGGCGTGGCTGAGGGCGGGACGGGGAACCCGCTCACAACACTCCCCCCGGTCCACAAGATTTGGGGTTACTCTAACAAATCTCCCAAACGTCGGGGCCCCAAGGCCCAAAATGATAGTAACTTGTTTTAATTACATGTACAACTTATTTGAATTACACTTTACAATATACTCAATGAACTACGTTATTGTTATCATGATACTTTACTATTACATCGTTATTTTACTATTATGACTACCATATAGAAAATTAGTCCCTGGGAACCTTGGGGCCATAAGCCCAGGTACATATGAGCAATGCATGCGAAGAAATTTATGCATAAGAGAAAATCAACCAAACAAGATACACGGTGACGTGTGACCTAAGTTCGGTCTCGGGCATGCCGGACTTGGACACATCACTGTATAAAAAAACATGCATGTACATTATATATAAATACTCATACGTACCTGTGTTGCGCCCTTGCGATGTATAGTCTCTCGGATCCCGCCTACGAATCCTACTCTAAACCTAAAAAAATAAGAAAATAAGAGAGAACCTAGATGATTAACCCCACCCTGCCGGCCATACCGTTTCCCCAGTACTAGGTACCGGGTATCTATTTCCAGGTATACTAGCCGGCATGGCTCCCTAATTGAACTAAGTAAACTAGGTAAACTAATAACGATTCGGGGGGAAACGGAGGCTGCAAGGTTCCCAGGGTGACTCCCCACTGTAGGTTGGGGGCGCGTACAACCAGACCAACATATTTACAATATAGGTTTGGTGCATAACCAATATAATATAATGTATCCCTCCTGCATGGAAATATCTTAACCCCTTGGGTGCTATTGGCCCACATAATGGGCCGAGTAGACCATAATTTGAATGACAAACATCACTGGGGTGTCTTCCAATTGATTGCGAATCGACCGCATTCGGCCTTTTGTAGAAAACGTACATTCCGGAAGGGTGTACACCCAGGCCCCAAAACAACTCTAGCACCCAAAGTGTTAAAAGTGACGAAATGTCAACAAATAACTTTTATTTAATACGCGGATGTTGCCAAGTTGCACATTCGTACAATTAAGTTCAACAATCGTAATAATTATTTTCCTCCGTTAGGTTTGTAGGCTTACTTATAAAGTTTAAAACTGGACAAAAAGTGCTTAAGCAAAACCTAAGGAATGATTACCAGTATTGATTGTGCAAGGAGGAAAGCAAGATTTAGAGAAAAAATGTCGATATAACAATCATCATTATTATCCTCAAAATTAATTCAGAGTTAAGGCAATATCTATATTGAATCCATTGAAAATATTAAATACACAGTACACGTAAAGATAATATTACCACGTGATTGTCTCAAGCTTACCATCCATGCGATCATAGGGATTTACAAATAGGGATTTACAATACAATATATATTTGAACAATATGATATATGAGGCTGGTTGCACGCCCCCCCCCCCCCGCCCCCGAACTGCACGGTCTAGGGAGGGTTGGTCCCCAGACCGTACAGGCGGCGGGCATTAGTGGTGGAGTCTGCCATCAGCCGTGGCAGGCTTACTTGCCGGATCCCGGCCACCAACCTGCCCACGTCACCCAGGAAATCTGGCGTGTTGTACTTCATCCCTAGGTGTGGGGCGAGGTGGGGGGGAGTCCGTCTCCAGGAGGAGACGGTCTCCAGGGATGGCCCGGACTGCCTCCCATTGGGCTGCGGTGAAGGACTGGATTAATCCCGATAGCCCAAAATAACAGTGGGCAAATCGGGACAACCCCTAAATCTGAAGCTTGGTGTAATACGGGGGGAGGGCTACTCTTGTCCCTGCTAGGGGTAGTGCCATCTCGCCCCCCATTGGAAGATTGAGACCTACCCCCCGATATGTTGTGGGCATTGAATGGACGGAAATCGAAAAATTGTACCATTTCCGAAGGGTTTCGGAGAAATGGGATGTCTGTTAACATCCCCGGAGTAATGTCACCCGCCCCTTCCCTAAGATCGAGTATCCGCTGCGCAGTTGTGGAACCGATGCCGGGTACGCGCATCAGTTCCTCAGCGCTACAAGTATTAATAGGGATGGGATCCATCTTTGGATGAATACCAAGATGTGTACGAAACAGTTACGGAATACCAATAATTACTTAAACAGCGTATACACAATCGCAGGTACACAAAAAGCGCACTTAATAAATACTACCATACAGTAATGCGCGACGGGGTGGTAAAAAGAACTGACCGCCCCTAGCGAACAATATTAATTTATTAATACGAAAGATTTACAACGCTTGCTAACTGGTACACAACGCGCGATGGGTCGATGAAAATGACAATAACCCAAGCGAGTTTTTGTGACTTATTAATACTAATACTTACCAACTATACTTGTACTTACCAACAGCTAGTATACGTAGAAACTGTTAATACGAACTGGCTGTGCCGCTCGTACAATGAATGTAATCAAAAAAATAATAGGCTATAAAGCTAGAAGATGTACAACTTGTACACGTTTACAACTCTAAAATAAATGCAATATAGAATATACAATATTAGCTAGTATAGGGATATTGTTGTACCAATGTACTCACGAAGTTTATGCACACACAAGTCTTCCTATACCAAAGTAATATGAATACACGAGTGCATATTCCAACACTCAAAACAATACAAGTATATAATACACCAACACTATAAATACAAGTATAATACACCAACACTATAAACACAACTATGAATAGGCCGTACAGTCGTGCCCAAAATTAGCACTAAGTTTTGCCGCAATATAGCGTAAATAGAAGTATAGGTGCTACTTACCACAATGCAACGCCTGAAATGGAGCCAACAATATGAAAGACTTACCTAAGAATCAGTGAATATACTCCGGTAATTATCAATTCTACCAAAGTACAAAGTAATACTAAAATAGTAGAGTCAACGCCATATATACTTACAGAATAATGCAATACTGGAATCGGAATCTATTACAGTGTATCCACACTGTGATAGAATGCAAACATATATCTATACTTACACAGGTTGTATATACCCGCCAAGACAAAGCGTAGGTACACACATCAATATTAGTTAACTACCATTCAGAAAAAATAAAGGTATTAAAGGTGCTCCGCTGAGTATGCATTAATTATGCGAATCCAAGTGTAGATTTGTGACAAGACTCGCGCGGTTTATGCAAATTTATGCAAATTGCACCACGGGAATGTGAAACACACCCTGTCACAGAAAGTGCACAATGAATAGGTTTATGCAAATTTATGCAAATTGTACCACCGGAATGTGAAACACACCCTGTCACAGAAAGTGAACAATGAATAGGTTTGTGCAAATTTATGCAAATTAAACCGTTGGAATGTGAAACGCACCCCGTCACAGAATGTGAATAATGAACAGGTTAATTAATCGCAAATGCAAATGTATATCCCTAAAGGAATGCACTTATCGAGTCTTATACAAATTGAACACTCGGAAAACAAAATGCACTTCGCCGGAGCCCAATTTACCTGTATTATCTACAACTACAATCTGAAAATCTGCTTCGTAGAAGCGGATTATCTGCATATAATTATCTACGGAAACTTACCACTAGTACACACCGACCAATTTGTTTTATTGTCGAATTATATGCATCTAATTATCTACGGAAGCTTACCACTAGTACACTCCGACCACGCCCCAACACGCACCACCGAGTACGTATAACACCCCCAGCGAGTGCAAGTGCACTCCAATACGCCAATAATAACTAACGTGTTATACTTACCCAATTAATGAGATGCCACGCTCCGCCTAGGAGGGTGCCTTAGCGCAACGTTACAAAAATACCAAAATACTTACTATGCAAATTACTGCACCCCGCCGGAGCAGCGTGCATACATCGTAAAACAAATTCGTAATCGCACAATTTTGAAAATGCACTCTGCCAAAACAGCATGCTTGCACATACACACCGTAAAAATCAATTCGTAATCACTCAGTACTTCGTTTACACGGTATCAAACTGTGTAAACTAATCAACTTACAAAATTTTCTACGACACACACTCGATACCCGAGTGTATATTAATATAATATATACCACGACTACTTTTTCAAAAATCAATACAAAATACTAATGTACACATGCCGGGACAAATGCACACCACTCCCGCAAAATATTAATGATATTAGCGGTATAAGAGAGAGTGCAATAGCGTCCCTAGCAACCAAACGGAAACACACATGGGCGCCCACACCGCAAAGGCGTGGAAATCCACTAGCGCGGAATTCAGAAAATGTAAACAAAGAGTCGCGCTGTCAGTGACACCGCGCAACGAATAAAGAACAAACGTCAAAACGAATGGAGAAAACAATACACACTGCACGAAATATTCCCTAAAAACGCAAGAAGAAAGCGCGAAACTAAGGGAAAATACACACGAGGGGACTAAATTAGGGGAAAATAGTGACACTACCTTGCAAAAGACAAAATACACGAGCACACCGCCAATACAAACACAAACACCAGCATACAAGGTATGGGCGTGGCAGGTATGAAAACGGGTATGGCGGCCAGAAAAACCACCAAAGCACGAAAATGACGCAAGGAATTGCGCAAAAAATATGTATCACAAGGCAGGGAAATGTCAAGCTACGGAAATATAGCAGACAAATTAGCCAAGTGCAACAAAAAAGAGCAAAAATAGACGAAACAAATTACAAACGTCAACTCACAAATTGCAATGAATGACACGAACAAAGAAATACTATACGCACAGAGAACGTAAAAGTCGCAGCGCCAATATTGTAAAAAAGGGGGTGATTACAACTTACTTGTAATTACTTTCAGTGCCGGTCAGTCCGTTGGAGCTGCACCCAGAGCTAGAGCATGAACCAGAAGACACGTACCCAGAAGACGGAGACGCCAAAGGTAATGGTTCCAGCCACAGTGTGCAGAGTTGAGTTGAATAGTGTCGACTCAGTGATTGGGGCGAGTATTATATCAATATTGGTATCAGTCGGTGACCCCGACGTTGGGATTGTGCGGGCACGCACCAATCACGGGAGACACGGAAAGGTCAACCGCAAATGGGCGCATGCTCAGATGGCTGGGGGACCTTGGGGGGGGCGTGGCTGAGGGCGGGACGGGGAACCCGCTCACAACAGTAATTACATAATGTACAAAATACTCTACAAATTCGATGCAAATTATAGTCAAATTAGGTAAATCAAGTCCAATGGGAATGAAGTAACATAATGGGACAAAGCAACAAGTTAGAAAGCCAAGGAGATGGGTGACCAACAATAACCGGGTGTGGTGACTTACTGGCTTGGTACATCTGAACAAAGTCATTATAACAAAAGGATTGCCAACTCAACCACATTGATGGAAAGCCAAGTTGGGGCAAATGAGAAATTGCATAACAAAACGAAAACACAGATTTACTGTCCTACATGACTCTTTTTGACAGAAACAAGCTTATCATAAAAATATTTCCTGACCTTGTCTTGTCTTTTTAACAGAAAATCAAAATGGAAAGGTTTGAAGGGTTGTGTTCCGGAATTCAATACTGGCTTGGTAGATTTCTGAGGCTTGGTACTGCTAGCAGCAACAATCTTGGTATTGGTAGACTTCTGGACCTTTGTGGGCTTGGTTTGTATGGGCCATGGGCATAAAATGTTTGATTGTTTGCATTCCAGTGATACCATGTGAGTAAAAAAATAGGTTTGCACATATAAAATTTAATTTTAAATGTTAATAAAAATGTTTATCCTTTGTAGCTTCATTTGTGATCAGTGGGCAACTGTGTGTTATCTACTCTTATAAAATGGTCACGTACGTCCTAATCAAATGATTGGTTGAGACCTATCACGTGACCAGTCTTTTATTTTACCTAATGGCAAAATTTGCTAATGACCAGTGATAATGACCGGTGATAATGACCGGTACTAATGACCGCTGTGGTTTCCATACATTAATCGTCCGCGCGTGCTAGCTGTCGGCGGTCATCATTAGTAACTGCGCGAATTACGCACCGGTGGCAGGATCATGCGCGTGTACGTGTAGGTGTACGTACGTGTACGGTGTGTACGGCGATCGTAAAACACCACTCGAAATATTGGCCAACGCCGATTGCTGTCAAATGAAGAAATACAGGAATTGTTTAGCGGAACTGATGCATTCACCACTAAACAAGGCTTACCTCGGTTTCTGAAAATTTGAAGCATAAATCAATCGACTTCCCAGCACAGATTGCCTTTGACAAGGTTCATTTGAGGTGCCGTACCGTACCGGTCTAGTTAGGTGAGTTCGTTACGCTGCCCGCGGCGTCGCGACTACTGTGAGTAGAATTAAACGTGCAAACTTAAGATTTGCCTTTGAAGTGGCCCCTTCAAATTTTTATATTGAGTAATTCCGGCCTAGGAATTGATTGTTGACGAATGCCAATGGCTAACGTTACAGTTTCACGTCATTAAGAATACTATGAATGCCAGTAGACCTACGTCTAAACGTAGGTCAGGACTCGGGGCTTGTCTCGGGTCTAACCGTACCGTTACATCAGGTTTTCCATTGTTATCAAATGACAAGGACGTACGAGACCATTTTATAAAACAAATAATGCACATCATTCTATCGCCTCGTGTGTTTCAGACTGTTCCACAGTTACCTCGTGTCGATAATTTTAACTAATGCCCTCAGTGATGTGCATTATTTGTATACTGAACATAACCTCTTCCCCTTTCGAGGCACTTTCTTGGGGTGATGGAGCATCTCCTAAAACACTTGAAGTATGCATTTGTCTCTCCTGTGTGCTTCGCTCATAAACCTGATCCTCTCTCTTAGGTCATCAAGGTTTGCAGGTGGGCTGGGGAACACCCGAGATTTGAGGGTAACCCCAGATTAAAACAAATAATAATAATCAGTGTAAGGTCAGGGGATCGAGGTGCCCACTCCATAGGTTCGTTCAAAGTGATAATCCTATTCCCGAAGAGTTCTCTCAGCCTCGTCATTATAATTCTTCTCCTGTGAGCATGCACTTGTCTCTCCCCAGTGCTTCGCTCTCAATCCAGATCCTGTCTCGTAGGTCGTCAAGGGTCGCAGGGGGGCTCTGGAACACCCAAAATTTGAGGTAATCCCAGACAAAAAAATCAAGAAGTGTAAGGTCCAGGGATTGAGATGGCCACTCCACAGGGGTCGCATGCCTCTGTAGAAGAAGCAGTGGGTATATTTCAAACTTTAATCAAAACATCATGCACACACAGTGGGACAAATTTCGCTGAAAGATGAATGATTTCCATCTTGTCATCATTAAGCACTAATTCGTTCATTGTAGACCAGTGCTTAATGTCTTTGATACATGTGTTTAATCAGTCAGTTAAGGTCTGACTGATTGAGTCATTACAATAAAAGAAAGCATAGATTTGCGTAGCTTCATTTGTGGTCAGCGGGTAACTGTACGTTTATCTACTCCTGAACATAACCTCTTCCCCTTTCGAGGCACTTTCTTGGGGCGATGGAGCATCTCTTGAAACACTTGAAGTACACGCTTGCCTCTCCCGTGTGCTTCACTCTCAATCCCGATCCTCTCTTGTAGGTCGTTGAAGGTTGCAGGTGGGCTCTGGAACATGCGAGATTTGAGGTAACCCCAGACAAAATAAAATTCAAAGAGATGTTAGCTACGGTAATCAAGATGGCCACTCAACAGGTTCATTCAAAGAGATGATCCTGTTCCTAAAGAGTTCTCTCAGCCCAGTATAGTTTAAAGACACTGGCTAACACTGTGGAGCTTCAAATTAAAAAAAAATTGTCAAACTTTGCTATCTATTGCCTGTACAATACCTTAACCTGCTCTGTGTGGCCCACATTTTCATGTTAAAATATAAAGCAGCATAACTGAATATGACATTCCTTTCTACTTTCAGATCAAGCTGGATATGAATGGTGACTAGATTTCCCCCAACAAACTGGATCAAGGGTTTGAAATTTCTCATTAAAATTATCGGTCATTCAGCCTTAACATTTGAAGGCAAATTTGACAGTGTTTTATATTTCAACAATTCCGATTAAACGAAGCCCTGAAAAATTGTACTTCAGAACGATCATCAAATGCTTTTAAAAAGTTAGATTAATTCCTGTGCTTATATTCATCTGTGTATATTTTGCTAGTGACAGCATAACTGTCTAAATTTTTGTGTTTTTGTGGAGTTTATTTGTCCATTTAAACACTATCATGTAGGTCAGTTGTCAACGTTTGATGATTTTTTAAATGGTGCTTCCACACAATGTGAGATAATGTCTTTAACCCGTTGGGGATGACGAGCTTGTACAGAAACCCAGTACATCTCACACTCAGAGGCAAAAGTGCTTCCACAAAAGCCCCCAAAATATGCCAAACTTTTCATATAAAATGAGGTTGTAGTGCCTACAAATGGTTGCATCCCACTAAGTACACATTTTTACCAATGAATATGTAGAAAGTTGTCTCTGTTTGTGAGATTTACTGGGCTTCTGTACAAGCGTGCCGCCCCCAAGGGGTTAATGGACCTATATAGAACTTCACAAAAAAGACTACCTGTGTTACAGAATTGCTAAGAAATGACAGATGTTAGTATTTATAGACCTAGCTTTAATTCAAAGCCAATTGGCTTTCACCTAACCAACTTGCAAGTTATATTGCCATATTCAGGGTGTTCATGACCTCTGTGTGGACAAGTTTTACATGTTCAACCTTTTGTATTGTATAATGTGTACAATAAAAGAAATGTATAAATCATATCATGCTTTCATTTTAATGGATGCATTCAATAGCGTTTCTTTTGAATATGTGAGTGTGGATGAATGTGTGTGTGTGTGTGTGTTTTTTTTTTGGGGGGGGGGTTGTGCCATTATATTTTAATTGGACAGCATGGTTACTCTTAAAGTGAAGAGGCAACATTAGAAATAGTATTCAATTTCGGACACAGTGAAACCAAATTAAGTATACTGTTTTAGGTTGTGCTGTGAAAATTTCACAGTCAAAATTATTCATTATGAACAGGAATGGTCAATATGTTGTGTAGCCTTTTCTGTATGAAGACAACATGCGTGAACTCTCGTTATACAGTGCGTATCAAAAAAGCCGGGACAGTTTTGAAAAGTCTGTCAAAATTTCGTTTCAAGTTATGATGCCTATATATTGATGTTAATAGGTGTTCTGAAGTTTCATCTTTCAAATGCCATTAAAAAAAATAAGTTTCATTCATGCTTGAGTGAACACGGAACGTTTTTGTCTGGGGTTCAAAAAAAAGCTTGCGCCAAATTCAAAGGGTATTGAAATTTTGTCATTATTCTGAATCAGGTACTCCCATTCAGATTGATTGTTGCTTTGCACAGATCAATGATTATGTTAGTCTATTGAGTCGATTTCCTATGATTCTTTCAATGATTTAATCAATCATTCGAACAATCAATCAAAAAGTAATCGATCAATCAATCAATCATTCAAACAATGAATTAATCAAGCAATCAATCACTCTTTGTTCACCGGTGAACTGAGGTCTTGCCATGTTGCTGTCATGAACCTTGTGCCAAGGGGACATTGATTCCTTGAACACGTTAAATTATGTGCTTGAAAGGACAATATTAATTCTAACAGGAAAGGATTCATACTTTTCAAAAGCACCATAACCTTTGTTGCACACAATGAAAGGATTTGAATGAATTACAAGCTCTCCCCATTAATAATGCACATCCCCTTACTTGGGTTGACAAATAGGTTTGTTTTGTTTTTTGTTTTTTTAAGTATGAAGGAATATTCAATGCTAAAAGATAACATAATGAAATGAAAAACAAACAATTCAAGTAAATAAATAGGTTTGTAAATGAATTTTGAAAGCATAATTCAAAAATGAATGCAAAGATAATGAAAAAGATACGAGGAAGTCTGTTGATTAGCAAGAAGTCTGATGATCATATTTCTCATTTTCTGCCATTTTGGCGCAAGCCTTTTTTTTTAACCCCCAACAAAAACGTTCCGTGTTCACTCAAGCAAAAACAAAACTTATTTTTTTTAATGGCATTTGAAAGATAAGACTCCAGAGCATCTATTAACATCAAAATATAGACATCATAATTTGAAACAAAAGTTTGATAGACTTTTCAAAACTGTCCCGTTTTTTTATACGCACTGTAAAGAACACTGATATAACAAAAAGAAGTAAAACCTCTGGTCCCATATCTTGGATTTCCTTTGTATTTTATTGTTTTTGCAACCCTGATATAAAGAAATTTCATTATAAACAACAAATTTGATGGGTCCCAAGGACTTCTTTATATCAAGAGTGCACTGTATTTCTATCAGGGTCATCGCACTTATTCAATACTGGTAAACAAATGCTTATTCCTCCTCAAGTAAATAAATTCAAAGCAAATCCTTCCAGCCTGAATATACACACTAGTCAGTGTATATTGGGATGTATTTCAACACGTTTAATTCTCTGGGCATGTTTGACTCCGGTGTGTTGGCTCAGTTGGTAGAGCGTCCGCCTCACAACCGGGAGGTCGGGGGTTCGAGGCTGTTCAAACCCCCGCCGCGTCAGACCAAAAGACATTAAAAGATGGGAGTTGCTGCTACCCTGTCTGGCGTTCAACGATTTAAGGGATAGAGCAACGTCGATCTGGCGTTGCTCAGTGGCTGCCGGGCCCACGATCATCAATTGGGCAAAATGAATTTTCGGAGGATTTCGATATTTTTGATTTCTGTTTCAAATAAAATGTGGATTATTATTATTATTATCCCCATATACCCAATATACGTGACCTAACCCCCCCCCCCCCCCCCCGTTATAACGAACACGGTTATAACCAAATTCCTGTTACGAGGAGTTAAAAATCCAGGTCCCAAAATGATTATCTATATATCTTTATATACTTTAACTGTTCGGTTATAACAAAATTTCGATACAACGTAAGAAAACTACCGTTCCCGAGGACTTCGTTATAATGGGAGTCGCCTGTACAATGGAACTAATGACTTCCCATTAAAATTCTTGATGAGTTGACGGTGTCTAAAGTTTTAATAAAATTAACAGTTAATGAAGAACATTAAAAATGATATTTTCATTGTTTGATTTGTCACTTACATGTAAAATGCCTCCCAAAGTTTAACACAAAATAGGCCTACGACTACGAGTCAATATGATAGCTACAGATTGCACAAACGACTGAGAAACAATTTTAAGAATATTTTTTCCCATGAGCACATTTGCCTGACCTACTGAAATACAGATTAGTTAAAGAAAATAAAGTGTTGTTAATAATCTTATTTCTTTCATTAATTAATGGTTTTTCTTCATTCATTCTTGATTTTCTTGTTATTTTCTATTACATTTCATTTTTATGTCCTTCTCACTTTCTTCATTCATTCTTTTTCTTTCTTTTTTCTGTTTTATTCCTTAAATTTTTATTTGTATTTCTTTCATGCAGTCTTTTTTTCACTCTACCCTTTTCTATTTCTTTCTTCTTTTATTTGTTAATCTTTTGATTATTTATTCTTTTATTTTTTTTTGTTTTTTGTTTCTTTCTGCCTCTTTCCCATATCTTTCTTTCTCTTCTCTTTTTCTTTACTTCATCCTTTGTTTTTCTCTCTTCTTGCTTATTTTTTCAATCTGGGCAATTCCAGCGTTATGGACATTATATTCAGCGATTTTTTGGCAACTTTGCGGGCTTATTTCTGGAAATCATTATTATCATTCCGAACCTATTTGTGGTAATCTCAAACAGGTCAACCTGACGTGTTAACAGTTTGAACTTGAATTAGTTTCTATTTATCATTTGGTAGTTCACACATAATGTTTGCCGTTACGGACATTACATTTTTTAGACATGACTTTTCACCTACATGTACATGTACCACCGCATTTGCCAAAAATTTTGTGAGCTAAAGCATGAAGTGAAGCCAATTTTTTTCTGAAATGGGTGCTGAGGTCCTGTTTAAGTTTTAGGATGACAATTAGGTAAAACAGATTCAGTACATCCCATACAGGACCATAAATGTTGCGTTACGGATATTACATTTTTAGCATTACGGAAATTACAACTTGGACCACTTTTTTAGGTCCTTATATTTATACTTAGAAACATTTGATCAATAATGTAAAGCTAATATAAGTTATTTTTTGGTCCTTTTTTAACAACAAACTACTATGAATTAATTCTGAAGTGCTGATGAATGTGAAATAATGAGACTCAAAGATCGCGTTTTTCAAAAAGAGAAGAAAAATTTGCAAGAAAATAAGGTTTTGAAGAAAAGTATGCCTAAATATACTTCAAATGTGTTCAAATACCACTCAAATTAAAGAGTTTGATGAGTTCTATTGTGTGATACTAAATTTATCACTGTAGCATATATATATTTTTTGAATTATTACAGATTTCATAAGTTTGAGCCCGGGTAACATTTTTTGCGGAATTTAATTAAATTCATTTTCCTTCCTTCTTTCTATCTTTCTTCCTTTTTCATTCATTCTTAATGTCTTTTATTCTTATTTCCTAATGTTCTATCTTTCTTCCTTTTTCTTACTTTGGTCTACCTTTCATTCATTCTCTCTCTTTTCTTGTTTTGTTCCTTTATATCAATCTTTTACTTTTCTTTTTTTTTCTTTTATTCTAGCCTTTTCCATTTCTTACATCTTTTATTTGTCTTTTTTGTTCATTCTTTACTCTTTTATATTCTTAATTCATTTTTCTTTCATTCTACGTCTTTCCCATGTCTTTCTTCTTTTCTCTTTTTCTTCATTGTATCCTTATTTTTCTCTTTTCTTTTTTGATTTCTTTTTCTTCCTCTTCTTCATTCGTTTTTTCTTTCCTTCCTTCTTTCTATCTTTCTTCTTTCTCTTCTTTCATTTATGATGTCCTTTCTCCTTCTTTCTATCTGTTTTACAATTTCTTTTCCTGCTATCTTGATGTCAATCTTCTCTTTCTGTTTTTCTTTTGTTTTCAGTTGTCTCACTTTTATTTTTTCTTTCTTTCGTTCGACTCTCTATTCTTCCAATCTCTATGTTTTTCTTTCTTTCCGTCTTTCTTTGTTACTCTTTCTTCCGTTACTTTTTCTATGATTGAATGTTCATTCCATACTTCTTTTTTTATTTTCTAAGAGGAATGTCCAGAATATAGTGCATCAGAGAACCCACCATTGCCGGTCCTTATATATGTGTAGAAGATCTGTCTTGAAACTATGTTTGAACGCCCTTTATACATGGCGCAAAATTGCAGTTTGTACATGTACAACAATAAAGACTTTTATCTAAAATCATATCAGTTGCTGGTCTCGGGCTGGTCTCGGCCAAAAAATCCGAGAC
>JZLH01S0061575.1:26234-39954 GCA_001188425.1 Eucidaris tribuloides | reverse complement strand
TGTCTGTCTGTCTGTTGGCAAGGCAGACAATGGTGAGCTTTGCTAAATTGATGAATTATGGATATACATGTATTGCAAAAATATCACCGGCAATAATGCAATACAGACATTTTGAGATTTTAAAAAGTGTTTCACAGAAATCAATGCTAAGGCATACTTATTCCAAGCTCTTTAAAATTTGCATACTGAATTAGCTGCTTAATTATCCTTGGGTGTATAACGTTTACATGTGCTGCGGTATATGTACTTTAAAAAAAAAAATGTGGAAATTAACAGGTAGTGCTTTATAACCGTAATCGCTACAGACATTCAGCGTGGAATGTACATCAATTTCTATTTCTCCCCCAAAAGCCTCATTGTGTTAGGCTCTAAGCTTTTGGTTTTCAGTTTTTTTGCAAGCCCAACATCGAAAATGTACAAAGCTTCTAATGAATAATGATGATCACAATTATAAAGACTGTGAATTTTAGTGTAAAGTAATGCTTTTTTGGTATTACTCTAACTAGTAGCATTTTCTGTAGCTATATTCTGTGGCAAGATACATAAAAAACTGACAGTGTGAACTCAGTGGAAGAGAAATGTGTTTGTCACTATAAGACTTGCATAGAATGCCAGTTAATGTACTTGGAGTCTGTTTGATTGTGTATGATATTTGAAATAGATGTAATCCATGACTGAATAGAAATAGGCTTGTGAACAGTTTACCATAAATGATGATGAACCAAATGGCATGCAATTCGTGTATGTTTATTTGTTGTTTTTTTTGATGAAATTATTCACAAATGGGTATTGTGGTCATGATATGTTTAAGTCTACATGGTCAAATCATGACAATCACAATGTAAACCCGATGACACTGGTTCTAGGAATTTGGTATCAAATACCTGCTAACTCCTGAAACCTCAAAAATAGGGACAGAAATGGTGGTAAAAATTTGAAAATTGGGACATTCTAATATCCTGATACATTACTACAGAACAAATCTTTTGCCAAATAGAGACACAATAGCGAATAAATGGGTAAAAACGTCTTTTCTTTTGCCAAATAGGGACTGTCTATGGAAAATAGAAGGACAGTTGGTACGGTGCTAAAAATCCAGCCTCGTTAATTTGATAGAGATAAACTGTTACGATATAATACACCTTCCTCCATCTTCACTGATGAACAAATCATATTCCCTTTAATTTAGTGATAATGAGAAGAATGAAATATTTTCACTGTCTAAACAAAGGGGCATACAGGTAGCCCTTTGATTTAATTCATCAGTTATAACGGCATCATATAATGGCATCACTAACTGCTGATGTATTAAAGGTTTTTATTCGATTTTCAATTTGCGTGACTTAATTTATTCCAACATGTCATATGTCAGACTTGTAAGCTTGATGATGGGCAGAGGTAATTTGTTGCATTCAGATAATTTGTCAAACATCATCAATTTATCTCCCTATCGTCAAACAAGACCCAGACATTTTGGGTTGAGCATGCATTACTATATAGATGCCTTCAAAAGAAGTGTTACTGTAAATGAGGGAAATGTAACAGTTAAAGATTAGTGACATGTTGGAACACATGAAAATGCCTCAAGAACCAAATGAGTCTGAAAATATATACCCAACTGTACACTGTGGAGTATGATCCCAGCGTGAAGGATTGTTCTCCATTGTTACTTAAAGATCACATATAATACAGTGTGGAAGACGCCTTTAAAAAATTCTCGAACTTTTGCTATCTGACTTTATCTGAACAGTGTTTGAATGACCAAATAGAACACAGCGCTAGAAACAAAAGTTTGCGACAGTTATGCTGTCACTAGTACATAATGTGCGATAACAAATTGCACACTAATTTAATATGCTGGCGTAGGAAATTATTGGGTAACACAGCGTCTATGGATAAAAAGCTGGAATGGTCTTCTCAATGATTTTCGTTGCTTTTTAAAGCAGCTTAATGATTGTTGTTAACACTTGGCAATTTTTTCAGGGCTTCATTTTTAGACTGTATCAAAGATAGGTAGCATGGGGAATCATGTAGCTGCAGATTTTTTAAACTGGAACAATGTATATAGCAGTGCCTTTAAGGAGAATCCGCACTAGAACATAGCAGTGTTTTGATTTGCTTGTGCCTCGATTAAAATATACATTCATAGAAAACCTACACAATAGATTTGTCCTGTAACGGACTTACGGATGGAAAGTTACTTTAGAACGCAGTCACTTTTGGACTACCAAATTTTCACAGTAGAATCCTTGGCCAGTTTACTTTATCCTAGAAGAGTTTCATTCCAATGTTGTGGACATCCCAATCAAGTCATAACCAAGAACTAGGATGATGTCTGATCTGAATAGGGTGATTTGATGTGTGGGCTAATGATGAGGAAAGGTCGAGGATATCAGAGGGATGGAAGGTGGAAATAAGACATAATTCTGGTGGTGGACCTGTCCATGGCAAGAACACCAAGAAGAATAACATAATTCCATATAAACCATGCTTTGGTATCCATTCTTTAAACTGACCATAGCATTACTGACATAACAAATGCCTGGTTTTCTAGAGGTACTTATATGTAGATTTCAATGCTAAATTTGTCTGTGGCGTAAATATTAACCTTAACTTTTCACCTGAAAAAACGCTTATTTTTGTGAAAGAAATATAGTGATACAGTTGTCATTACTTTATGCCTCTTGTACCAAAAGCTGATATTGAAAGGCATCTTGTTTTTTTTAGTTCTCTCTTCAGTGCATTGTCCCTCCATCTTTTGTGTATCTTATAAACCATGTGATTAACTGCTAATTAATGGGATTTCATGAGAAGTTTGTCAGTGTGGACCAATAATACACATTTTTAGATTTCAGGTTTGAAAGGTCAAAGTTAACAAGGTTCTAGGAATGTGATTTTAGCTTGTTAACTCAAAAAGTTAAAACTGTTTGAGTTCTTTAAGTTCATCTTGGGTCAAGTGTATGCTGTGGCTAATGTACCACAGTGAACTGACTTTGGCTGAAGTCTTGGGGTTGGTGGGGGGGGGGAGGGGTGGGCTTTTGCATACAGAGAGTGGGATCATTTTGTTTGTTCAAATTTTCACTTCTATTATGATCTGTGATCATCTGTCATTTTCTGTTTATTAGTGATGCATTTTGCTACCCATCTATCATGTATCCATCTACTATTCAAGCTACGTGTAGGAGGGCGAAGGTATATAGAACTTTCATAAAAATGATCAGTCACAATTGGATTAAATCTATAATGTGGAAACGCTAATGAATAATTCATGCGACTAGGGTTTTATTGTAAAAGGGAAGTAGATTGGCCAACCCAGAATAATGGGATTCAATGTGTGATTATATTGTGGGTGTTAAGGTGATGAAGGCTTAGAATATGATAAAATAATTTATATTTGAGCTGCTCATATCAAAGGAATGGTCACATCTTTTGTTGAGCTGACATTGTGTCTGTGCTGATCAGAAACTGTAAATGTATATTAAGCAGTAGAAGTTTACTATGAGGGATTGTGATGGGTGATGATGTTTGGAGCGTAGATGTACAGAATTTATGTTTCGAAAATATTTGTTTCTAGATTGGCTGGATTGTGACATCAAAATATTGTCTGTAACGGACGTTGGTACATTGATTCTTGTAGACATTGTATAGACTTCTGTTAGAGGTTCCGGCAATAAATTTAAGAGTCCAACATTTCGCAGAAAATTCAATACAGAGGGAATAAAAGCTCCCCAAAATGCAGGCTACTTTGCCACATTAGAATTCGAAAAGGCGTTATCTCTGCCTGGACTCGCGTATTTAAAATCGAATGTAATTACTTAATGAGCTAGTATGAAAATATCTGTCATTAAGGTTGAGTTTATCTTGGATGATCGAAATATTTGAATCATTCTCCTTTTTTGACAAACTACAGATAATTTTCTATGAATTTATTGGAAAATTTGGAAATCTAATTGCATACATAGAAGATGATATATATAATCACGAGCTTGCTTGTTGATCAACTATGATCATTTTAAATGTCATACACTATTTTACATGATTCATAATTCGACCATGGTATTAGTGTTTATCCATGAGCTCAGTGGCTTTATCAGAGTTTGTGTAAATGTGTGGATAATGCTTAAAATATTAGAGATTTTTTCTTAAGTGAAATAAATATAAGGATTTCATTATATGGTAAGGTTTCTTAAGAGCATCAACACAAATTGGGTTCAAACATGTATAGCTTGGTGATAGGAATTATTGTTACCGAAAATTTCACTACTTAAGAAGTATTTTATGAAAATTTTTCCGCTCAGAAACACGTCAATACACTTGTTATTGTATGAATGGTAGGAAGTTTTAAAGGGCGGGGGCGCAAAGCAGTTCAAATGTTCAAAAATTGAGAAGCAGACAAGTTTAAGTGTGTAGCTACATGGAAGAAATTTAACCCGTTGGCTATAACAGAACCAAATAGTCACTATGTGTTTAACTCTATGGAATTAACCGTATCTAAGAAGCAACGTTAATACAGAATGGAATAGGCTCTCGTAAAGCCTACAGTCAGCTAAAGATCTCTCGCCATATTTTAGCAACAGCTAATTAACCCTCGGTCGTGCCTTCCTCTAGCTACACACTACACCTTGTGATGTTACATTTTGAATATCCATCAGGAGAGCCATTCATTATCAAAGAAGAGTACATGTATATTGGTCTCAATCATTTCACGCAAAATATATATCCTGTTCAGTATGTTTTAAAGTATTAATCAGTGTAGTAATTTGTTTATCAAGAAGTTCGACTCCCGCATAGTAGAGGAATTTTCTTGTTAATCACACTGTGCGAACAATATAGCAATTTCAGGAGTCTGAAACAATGCTCGAACGTGCGTTTTTATTTTAGCAATGATCATGCAACTTCTGATTCTTGAAACCTGAGTATGTTTATGTTTTGTAGACAGTAAACACTAGATACGCGGTGATGATTCAGCTATACTGGAACTACAAAGCTAGAAAATCTCAGAGAACAATGCTTTGCATCAAAGGAACATCGAACATTCGAGATAAGGAATACTCTTTAACTAATGAATCGAAATGATTATTAAAGATATAAAAACTGCTATTCTATATTTTACACCTTTTTATTCTCAACTCAACCGATGATATATAATATTCGCTGATATAAATTAAAAAAATAGAAAACTATGGACATAAAGAAATGTTTGTGACCACAATGGGCATGAAAATTCTGGTAATCTCTTTTTGTTTTTTTTGTTCAAACAACAATGGAGGGTTACTTAAAAGAGAACTTTTTCCACTTGTTTGCCGATTTGTGCACTGAGAAAACTTTTCAAAAAATAAGTGACTTTTTGCATACATGCACCGTATTTACGTCAATTATTTGCCTCCAAACATTTCAGCACCTTTTTTTTTAATGCACGTTACACTCCACCTAATCAAAGAACGCAAATATTGACAACAAAAGTGGGCAATTGTGTCATTTAAATTGCCTTTAAAATTTTTCTTTTTTTAGTAATCTTGATAATGAATTTGTTTGCTAGTGTAGTCTTGTATCAATGTTATGTAGCTAGTGTGGGTAATAGTTAATTAGAGTGACCAGTTGCTTGCGAAACGTTAACAGTCTGTAGATTCGTGTTATTTTTTCTGCCAAGTATGTGACATCCAATTAGCTCAGACAAACACACACACACACAGATATCAGGATTGCAATTCCCATGCCAGATGCATTACTCGTCTACTACAAAAAGTGACGAGCTTCTCCGGTTATAACGACATGGTTGTGCGCCTCCATTGTGTGTTTAAATTGACAGTGATATCCTACTGGCATGTTCAATACATTGGCTTCACTTCCACTACACCGCAGTTTCTTGCATGACGAGTCGACCATATTTTTATGACATTAGCATGCCTGATATACTACAAGCCGTGATACGGTATGACAGCAGCTAAATATTGTTAGCACTGTAATAAAGTATAGATTTTAACCCCTAAGCTGCCAACCCCTTTTCATTGAAAAAAGGAGTACTGCGAAGTAAGAATCATCATTATTTTGAAGGGGAAAAAATGAAAGCGGTTGAATTACAGCATACATTCAGCATGCTAATCAGCTTGGAAAATCATGCTTTTCCTTTTGAAATAATATTTTCTAAATTTTTGGTGATGGAAAAACATAAAGAAAATAGTAAAATCATACTGGTTAGCAGCTCGAGTTAATACGAAAGATGTATATCAACTGTGATAGGACAAATGGTGGCCAAATAGCAAACTACATTAGAACATAATCATAATGTTGAAATTGTATCCTAGATTGTGATTTATTGTGCCAACTTTAAAGGGAATTATTATCCTACACGGTAACAAAATGAGGGCATGTGAGATTTTAAATCAAAGATAACAAAGTGCTTCATCAGTTAGTGAATGCAGATAGCAATAAATCAAAATTATCAATTTCTCATTGACATTGTAAATTAGGCTCAGACTGATAATGTAAATCAAGTATGACTAACCAATGCATTTTGTTTAATTCAATGATGTTTGCCTACACACCTAAGACCAGCTGCCTGCAAGATAATACAAATTTCACATTTAAATATTTCTGGTAAATGTATGCGTAAAAATTTCAACTGATGGAACAAAACTGGTAGTCTATATTTAAAAATTATATTGTTCATCTTATATAGACAAAATTGGATGAGCTTCAACAACTGTAATCAAGGTTATTCAATTATTATGTCCAAGCCATATAAATGTACGTATTTGGTGAATTTTGATTCCCTTTAAAGGTACCATGTCAAGAATAAAGAGTAACGGACCATCATTTCTCCCAGCATGACA
This sequence comes from Eucidaris tribuloides, assembly GCA_001188425.1. Lineage (NCBI taxonomy): Eukaryota > Metazoa > Echinodermata > Echinoidea > Cidaroida > Cidaridae > Eucidaris > Eucidaris tribuloides. The sequence continues at coordinate 33,121 of JZLH01S0061575.1, read as the reverse complement.
ATACTAATACTCAAAGTAACGTACCTGGCATATCTCCCTCTGCAGTGCATGCCTCAACACTGACAACCATGTCTGAAAAGCCATCATATGACCAATACCATTATTTTGAATTCAGTGATGCATGATGGCAGATGATGTACTCACTTCCTGCCATATGATGGTGTCCCTTTAATATTAGATCACATGACTATATCCCAAAGTCCCCCTACAATCCTACAAGTTTGGGTGACAGAAATATCAATTTACAAAGAAATCTTTAAAACTACAATAAAGAGTAACAATTCATCACCTGTCTTCTTACAATATCATGTTTAATATTTACTCATAAGTAATGTTCTTATTAGCCATTTATTCTTATATCTCCATTCCTTGCTACTTGCATGTTCATACTGTACGTTAAAAAGTATTGTTTTAATTAACACATTTATTCCCTACATCTCCCAAAATCCATACACTTAAGGCTTACATATTCATCCTCTGTGCTCAAAAGTGATGTTCTAATTTGCACTTTTATCCTTTAACTCCCAATATCCTAAATATAATCCAGGGTCTGATTTCCAGGAAGCGATAGCTTGATCACACACTCCCCATCAACAACAGTAACAAAGTTCACATCACCCAGAGCGTTACGAACTTGGCAATCGACTTTTATAGGCCATGATTTACAGCACACTCTAGCAATTCACACATTTATGGGTCATAAAGAGGCTATAAACACCCAATCTAGGTTTCCATCACTTTATGATACAGGTTGTACATCCAGGATGACAGCTTACTTGACAAGAAGTCAAATTATGACTCCGATCCTTACAAAATATAATGCTTGCTATTAAATGAATGAAAAGGATTATTCAGAGAGGTGAAAATGCGATGTAGTATATTTATGTTACGTCATCACTATGACTGCAAATGGGAAAAATAAAAGGAGGGAAAAAGAATCATAAAAGAAAAATGAGGTATTACATAAATGTTCTCTTACACAAATGGATATTTATGTTTTGTTATATTTGTATAAATACACAGTGAAATCATATATAAATCATATTTTGCCAGTTTTGGGTTCAGGCACTATTTACAACAAGCTTTCAGCATCTGATAAAAACCGGATTACAAATAAAATCACCAATACATGTACAGTGAAACCTGTCTGTAGTGGCCACCCAAGGGAAACAAAAAATGTGGCCTATATAGACAAGTGGCTGCTATAGACAGGTTCTTCAACACATAATTTGTTTTCTGGGGAATCATTTTTGTGGCCACAATAGACAGGTTGGCTGCTATAGAGAGGTGGCCGCTACGACACGTTTGACTGTACATGTATGTCAATTTTTGGTATTACATCTTACATTCTTGTGCAGGTAATTGTAGACAAATATTTAACTTAGTTCTTCTACTTGGATACTTTATGAGGTAATAGGTTTAGTATTAGGCTTATACTTCTGATTTTAATACAATCACATGAGCAAAATGATGGGATATCTCAATTTACCCATCATGCACCTGACCCACATAGAATCTGCATTCAGTCAGTCAGTGCAATATGATAATTTACTGTTGATACATGTGGTTACATAGTATAAAATGTTATAATAGCCTGTACAGTAGTGGTTGTGGGATAAAAATATTGTATAATAACAAATATAGACAAACAAGTAGCTAACAATGGTGAGAAAATATAAGGCTCTGTATACTCGAACAGATTTTAGTATTTAATACAGGGCTGTAATTAGTTGAAGGTTTAATGTACATGTACATCAGTGTCAGTTAAAATGTATATGCACACACATACAACATACAACACACAACAAACAACATACCACACCCATCACTAATGAATGGACATTATGTGCAAAACATGTACACACATACACAGAACACTGCAGACATAGGTGAACACCAACAACCAAGGATATTCATAAATCCTCAACAAATAAGTGTACTGTAACTGTGAATGTTGTTTTGTAACCAAGGTCAGACGGTATGCATTGTATGAGGAGAATTTGAAGGATAAATAACACACTGCGTGGATAAATCTGTCTATACCAGTCTCTTTACTCAGCACAGACTAAGGACAAATGCACATCACCTTTGTCTTATTTATGACCTGTATCAAGGAGTGAGATAATTTGTTTGTATAATCCAACTCTTTCACAACTAGTAGATATTAATTTGTGTATCTCTGTGGTGGTACAATGTAAATAATTACAAGATTTTCAGCTATACTTCCTTATTATAACCATGGTTGGTGTGTGAATGCAATATTAGAATAGCATTTTTTTTAAAGTATGAATTACTCTCTCCCACAAATAAACCATTTTTTTTTCCAGAATCTAAAGGCAGTACAAGTGAATGACAGGCACAATACTGACTTGTACATGTACCATGCCTTGAACCACGACATGCGTTATAGATTAGTGTTATATTTCTGACAGGTCTATCTAGTCGGCAAAGCACACATACTGATAGACAACATTCCACACTGACTTGACCGAAGACTAATTTGGTTGATTTTCTTGCTTGTGTCAGGAGAAGTAATAACACAGGGCCTATGGAAATGGTGGTCTACAGCACAGATTGTTCAGACCCTAATTTGCATACGAGGTGTGTTCCTGCAAACTGATGTAGAATTATCCCACAGGAATGAATGTATGCGAGACCCACATTTTGACACCCTTTGCGCCTATAGAAAATGAACATCCAATCACAGATTTCAACAACATTTGGTAATCATGATGGTGTATATTGTACGTCCTATATCTTCAAAATTCCACAATTTTTTTAAAGCATTATGAAGGGGCCAGTTCCTGCCCTCAGGCTATGTTTCTGGTTTGTTTTTCCTTTCCTCACTGCTTAAAAGAGAACCCTTATTATCATTAATAGCAATAATATCTTTGGTTTTGTGGTCTGTAACTACTTTTGATGCTTTACCTCATGGGTCAAACATGCAAGTCAAGGATTAAAAATTCAATGATGAAGGTAAAGAAGTGTAGATCTAACGATATAAAACACAATTTAAGTTAATTTAAAAAGGATTATGGTAAAGGTTAATTACTGCTATATGAAAGGTGGACATGTTCAAACAATTATACTGAAGGAAAAACTAATATCACATAATTTATTCACAATATTCCACACACAGTAAATTCTCCTCTCTCCCCTCCCCCCCCCCCAAAAAAAAACATCTATCTGTGTTATCACTCACAAATTGATGTAAAACCGATAGCAAATCTATACAGTTTCAAGTAAATGCTTTGTTTGGTGTGTACTACGCTGGACACCATGAGCACACAAAATATATGACTCAACCTCTACAAAATATACAAGCACCCATCAACTAAAATTATTGATTACCATTATAATACTAATCATCATTATTCACAATATCATTCATATAATTATTGCTGATGGGAACACATATTTCAAATTACAACCCTAATTCTGAAGCCATCAGTAAGATTATGAAACATTCAAAAATTGATAAGATTCAAATGAATTCAATAAAATTACAATATATATCACATACTGATGTATGCTTACAAATTCACAATGAAAACTAAATTAATGTTTAAGTCATTTCATGACGCTAAACATTGTTGAAAGTGTTATGTTATGTGACAATACAGTGATAGCACTATACTGGCCTACTAAAGTTACACATATTCTACAAAAGAGTGAGTTCAAATACACATGAACATATAACACATGGAGAATACAGTGCATAGATAGGATACAACTTTTGTGCAATTTTTATCAAATATACCATACAAGAAATTGAACACAGTATTAGTAATATCACTTGATAGTAATGCAATCTCATAACAATTTTCCATTACAATAAACAAATACAGGGTCAGGGTTAAACGGATATCGAAAAACATGAGTAACTTTACGACTTGATTTCCAACAATTCTATTTGTATACATTATCGCAAACTGCCTCTATTTCACATGGTACTTACAATCAAATAAGTTCACTGTTTACATTTTCCTATACCCTGCACAATCACTTTGTCTGAAAAGAGACAAGGCAGATCTACTACAGGTAATAAAGAAAATGAGCTACATACAAAATAAAACATATGAGGGTTTTATGGCAGTCACATAATACTGACTAAAGGTCCCCCATACAAACAGACACACAGACATACACACAGACACACACACACAGACACCATCTCACACACACACACACACACACCACACGCCACACACACACACACACACACACGTCCACACACACACAACACACACACACACACACACACACCACACACACACAACACACACACACACCACCACACCCAGCACACACACGACACACACACACAACACACACACAAATATCTTTGTATATGGTGGATTCTATAGTCAGAACTAAAGGCATTGTTCGATAATTAGTGATCATCCGATCTTAAACAGTGGGATCATACATGACCCCTTAAGGTGGGGAGGGGTGTACATGTAAATGGACAATATGGCATCACTCAACCCAATTTCTGTACAAGCTTTGTGCGCCGTGATATCATCTAAGCGTGATGACTGACTATTTTTTAAAGATTGGGTATATGATCGCAGGGATGTGCAAGTCCATTATTCCCTTCATTATCAATACCAAACGGTAGTTAGTACTTACATAAGATGGTGTGTTGAAAGTCTGAGATCCAATACGTTAGCAATTTTGTTGTTTAATGGGAGAAAACTAATAACGACATGTTACCCAGAAGTGTCTTCAGTGTTCAATTTGCTCAAAAATGCGATTGCGGTTACTGTGCACCGTAGCAAGACGAGCGCAGGCATCTGATGCAACGGATATCGCCTGCGCGACTTGGCTACCGCTGATCGACGCTATTTGGACCACGTGCACGGTTTGACGTGGCGATTTTTTAAATTGCTCCTGAGCAAATGAAAAGGGATGAAGTTTAACCGCCAGATTTTCACAAAACTCAATATTTTACCCCAAGTCTCTATGAGAGGTGTTTATTTATGTTACTCTTTACATTGGATATCATTCTCAGCTGATTTGATTCATAAGATGTTTTTTGACGTGCAAACACATAACTCTCAATCTTAAGTAAATCTTTACCAGGTACATGTGATATGTAGTTCGTGACTTAATTACATTTAGATTTAGAGTACGCATAACATTATTTCCTATGGAAAATGCATCATATTCTATGGAAAACCAATAAGATTCTACGGAACTAACCAAAGTAACCACCTTTACAGCGATTATCGACATAAGGAAAGGACATACTAGAATAAACAATACAGATCTCAATACATACTGTGTGATATTTCAGTCATGTGAAACGTCCACAATACTTGTGCAGGATTAAGATCAATAGTCTAAAATTCATAATTTTAGTTTTTCTTTTAATATAAAAACAAATTCATGACTTTTGACAGTTCATTTGGTACATATCATAAAGATCAAATATTAGAGACCAAAGCAAATACCATGCATGACCTACACAAAGGTCTGGGAATAAGTCCTCTGCAATGAAGAATAATCTCATATAAAATGAATAAGACAATATGATAACGCAAAATGTTAACCTTACATAAGCTTACTCATGAACATGTAGCAGATATACTGTTGATAAAAATCATGATTTTTTTTTATATTGATGACGCAAATAAACAGCATCATACAAACCTATAGAAAAAAAGCGTGGGTTGACAGCGTTGGAATATGGAGGGGTGGGGTGATGTATGGCAGGTGGGGTGGGAAAGGTATGGCAGGGTGGGTGGGTGTAGTCAAGTGGAGATGGGGGGTAATATGCTTCTCATATAATAGAATTAAAACACACCAAGTAACATACTGTACTATTTTAAAATACATTAAGTACACAACAATGTTTCTTCAATTTAACAGTCAGTCCAAAAAAGAATAGGATGTACAGTGTAATAAGCATTTGTAAAGTCATCATTTGTATTCATAGTATCCTTGTACATGTATACATGTGTGATTTATGATGTATTTTGTGGGATTGTCCTAATTTCAGGGTTTTAGCAAAACATTATACATTTTTTTAAAGTTATTTGCTTATGCTTGAATTACATGAACTTGCAATGAAGCCTTGAAATTCTACAATTAAAACAAATACATGTATGTGTGGTATTTATTCCTGCAATTATGCAGATCATCAACACCCCCCCCCCCCTTCACATCCTACTGGTACAGTCCAAATAGTTTGGGTAATATCCATTCTGGGTCATTTCATTATGAAAATGGGTGAGTATGCCAATTACTGGCAGATTCTACGCTCTTAGGATCAAATTTTATTGGGAAATAGCAATTAATTTTGTCATAAACTGGGTGGGCATTTTTTCCTACTGAGCATACCTGGAAGATGGAGACATTTACCCAAATTTATGCAATTTATCAGAATATTGAGACAAACACCAATCACTGTAGGATATCAACATTGGCATACATTTGGCTTCATTCAAGTAAAAAAAATAAAACAATCAATAACACACTGTACAATATTAGAAACAAAATTGTGCTAGCCACAAATGAAGCCAAATACCGAGCATTCCAGAAAATAATGAGCAATGTGACCTCAAAACTAAAGAAGCAGTAAATATGTCAACAACAGACTATATGCACATGTCCATGCACTACAGAGATGGGCAGTCTTACATGTACAGTAATAAGAACACTGTTACATGACTTTTTACAACAGTATTATTAAAGGGATTCTACATCACAATATAATATATACTTTTCAAATGGTAGGTGGACTATTGGTCAACTAAAATTGTAGAAAATTACCGTAATTAAGACAGCACTAATACATAAAATTTCATAATTTAAATTACTGTTTTTTGACATTTGTATATGGCTTAATTTTTTTAAAATTACATTTTGCTAACATTTAAACA
>JZLH01S0061575.1:5765-22548 GCA_001188425.1 Eucidaris tribuloides | reverse complement strand
ATTCACATTGTGGAGGGGTAACTGTGATGCCAATTTCGGATTTCCTTTCAAACTTGGTAGCTGAATGGTCATGAACAGTGATGTCACCACGCCAGGCGGTGCCGGGCGGAACTACCCTGCTCTCAAAATTTCTGCGCGGTATTCATGGTAAATTTCAGCCTTGCCACCCGGCACAAATTTCTTAAGCGGGCCCCTGGACCCCCGGCAGTGAGGGGCGATAGCTCCGCTCGCTTCGCAATCACTTTTACCTGGTTCTAAAATCACTTTGATGACATCTCTGGTCACAATCAGCTACTTAATTAAAAACGAACCAAATTCATCATACTCGGAGAAGATCTGATTATAAATCGTGCAAGAATGTCCACTTTTCCAGCAGTCTTACCTATCCCTCTCCGTCGATATTCTTCCACCACCCCCAGACTCAGGATGTAGGCCACTTGGGTGGAGCCGGGAAACGTGGCTGACAAAATGTTGGAATCCTGCAGGCAAATTCAAACCAAAACACATAAAGTTATAAAATATATATACTAGAATTGTTCTCTGATATTGCTTACCCCTCTTGGTACTATCGCAACAAAACATAATAGACATAACATGCAATATTCTGTTTGTGGTCGTGAAAGGGTTAACAAATAACTCTACTACTCAGGATTACCTCAAGTGTACAATGTACTAGGTGTTGTCATTAAGTGCACCAGTTGGCAAATTTCGAAGCAAGTGTGACAGGCTAGCAACAACCGTAAAACTAAATATTCAATAATACCCATTTACTGAAAATTACACTGTGTTTCCTCCCAGATTATTAAAGGGAATTTTGATTATTGGTGGCCATTGTGGGAGCCATCTCAGATATCAATTAATTTGCTTTTAAGGTGATATCTAAATTTGTAATGTATCTCAAAACCCTCAAAAATGCACAAGTTGTATCATCCAGATCCAAAATGGGTTTGGCACCTACACTAATGTGAGTGTCTCATCATTTATAACTTCAGTTAAATTTTCATTATATGGGATTTACTTGACCAACTTTCCCAACAAATTTCCATTCAAACACATTTTTATCCCACGTAGGCATGCAAATCAAATGTGATATTGAATTCTGGATTGGTCCTAACCTGAGCTCAAATGAGTTAAAAACTTCAAAGGACTGTAATGCTAGTGGATTTCATGTGTGATGAGAAAAGAATGACTTACTCTTTTAGATGATTGAAACACACAATAGATCAGGGGAATTCTCTTATATTTTGGTATGGAAAAGTTGATAACACAAATTATACAGTAGCTGCAGTAAATGACAATATTATTTTCAAATATACTTTTTAAATGTAAGTTCTAAGTTGTAAATTTTCTTGAATCAAAATCTTATCACACTCAAATAAGATATAGATTCTGATTAACTAATAAATGAATCAACCTGAACATACAACATAATATTAAACAGGTCACATCTAATATCATGATAACAATTCTACACGTACATTATGCAGTATATCCCTTGGTTATGTGACATTTATCATGTGACATTTAAAAATACAGGAATGAAACCCTTGTTGATGTATTTCATGTAAGGGGCCCTTCTCAACTGCATGACAACCACATTTATTATTATGATTGCTTATCTTCTCCTGTCATTAGTAAAGACACATACGGTTTATCCGTAATAAATGGCCCACGCAACATAATGCTATTTCACCTCCCCCACGTATCTGCATCCAACAGCCTATTCCTCTGCACCAAATCAAATCAATCAACATGTTTATGAAGGCTAGAATAGATTTAAAGTTTACAGGCTGCAATGCAAAAACTGCACAGCTCAATATATTCTATCTGTTACTGACAGCATTCTAAACACTACACAAAAAGTAAGTTCCCCCTTTTTCAAAACACCATAACTTTTTAACGAAATCAAGTTTAGCAGAGAAATTTTGTATGCGTGTTTTTAGACTCACTGCCTACCTTCTGTGTAAAGATGTGATTGATCTGTCGGGTCATGCATGAGTGAGCATGCATTAAGACAAATTATCACTTTTCAAAAGTCACAGGAGTCATTTATTATGACAAAATAACAATAAAAATTGTATTTTTTGCTTTACTAATAAAGTGTGCTCACTCAACCATGACATGGTTACAACATCTTATATTTGTACAACACATGTACAGAAAAATATTGCAGAAAAATATCCGAATTCAGTGGATTTTATAATTTCAAAATTTAGGAAGGATGACTTTTTAAATTGAGTACACTGAACCGAAAGTATGTGGAAAGTGTTTGGGAAGGTGTAAAGGGGTCAAGATAGATGAAATAGCGCTAAATCGATCATCAGAAACAGAATTTGTCAAAATTCTGCATCACAGATCCCCCAAAATGACCCTTGTGAATTTTGAGAAGTGACATTTTCACCTTTAATATGTGCTCACTCATGCATGACTTGACGATCAATCACATTTTTATACAAAAGTTTGTCAGTGAGTGCAGAAATACTCCTGCCAAATTATTTTCATTAAAATTTATGGTATTTTGAAAAAGGGGGAACTTATTTTTGTGTTGTGTTTATATGTAAAGAGTAAGCAAAGATGAGAGATTTATCCCCCAAAATTGTGACATGTGAGTTTGGTTTGTAATACATTTTTCAAGTATACATGTGTACAGATAAAATACTTCTCAGAAATGCAGATAATCACTTATTTTGAATAAGCGCAACATCTTACTTTCAATGAAATTTACAAAACAAGGGAACTAAAATGTGGACGGCTCACTGCAAAATCTTGTGAGTTGTGCATGCATGCACACTATACAGGGACATACACGTGCGCATTAGCGCTATTGCTGTGCATGCATTGTTTCCATCTCGGCTCAATCTTCATACTAAGACTGAGGTCATATCTCATATTTAAAAGCCTGTCACATCTATTCTTTCAGTATGTTGTGGCCTCCCGTGGCTTTTCGGTAACGTGATAAAAATGGTGTAATCTAGAGCTGTGTTTTTGTGAATTATTGGTAAAGTGTACCAATACTCTGAAAATCAAATTTGTGTACAACTAGAATACACTACAAATAACCGCAATTCAGTTGTCTTAGCCCCTGAAGCAATCCATATTTTAACAAATCAGACTATAATGTGTACAATATTTTGGTCTGCACGTTTAAGTTCTGCTCCATAAGCATCAATGTGTTGTACAGTGTATGTATGCACATTCTGGCTATACGAGTACGTTTTTGTATTACTATCGAAGTTCAGTATCGATATTGATCGATACACAAGGTGTGTGTGTTAATGATCAAGACGTACGCGGACAAATTATCAATACTGTGATCGATCGATTGACAGAATTGGTTGATTGACTAGTCTATTGCAAGTCCTTTTTGTTTTTACTTACACTTATTGTTTGGAATTTACATTCAAACCCCAATAAACAAAAATCGGAGTGATCAGAAGTGCTAATACTTTGTAGAGGGCATACTTGTCACAAATGTACAGTGTATTCCATATTCTACATTTTAACAGTTAGAATTGCTAAGAAAATATAAAGTAACGTCGTTAGACATATTTTTGGTCCATCACCATGCCAAACAAATGTGATAGATGTTCCGGGAAGGAGGCAGAAGTAGAATGTGTGGATTGTGGAGGGCGAAAATCAGAGATGGACACGTGTTGAGAGGTACAGCAACTTGCGGTAGTGCAAGTGCGGTTTCACATACAATGGAAACACCCGATTTTGGCATCTCTGATAATGTTACATCTACATGATAGACATGAAATGTTTATACCCAGTGGATTAATTATATATATTTTTTTTTGGGGGGGGGATCAATGACAGAACCTTTAAAAATTAATTCTTGGGAGCCCCAGAAACCTTAAAGATTGTGTCAGGGATGTGCAAGTCCATTACTTCCCTTCATTATCAATACCAAACAGTAGTTTAGTACTTACAAATGGTGTGTTGAAAGTTTGAGATCCATACGTTATGAATTTGTTGTTTTATGAGAAAAACTAATAACGACATGTTACCAGAATGTTGTTCTTTCCGGGAGTTTCAATTTTGCTCAAACTGCGAATCGCGGTTATGTGTATCGTCGCAAGACCAGCGCAGCGCACTAATTGGTTAAATGGCTAACCTCCGCACGACCTTTGGCTAAAGGCTGATCGGACAATTTTGGAATGGCACGTGCACCTTTGACGTCGCGGATTTTTTGAAATTGCTTCTGATAATTTGAAAAAAGGATGAAGCTTTAACCGTGCCTGATTTTCACCAAAACTCAATATTTTACCCAAGTCTCTATGAGAGGGTTTCATTTTATATTAATCTTCACGATTTGGATATGAATTCAGCTGATTTCATTTCATTTAGGTGTTTTTTTGACGTCGCAATGAATGACACAATCTTTAAATCATACAACGGGTGAACAGCAGCCCAAAGAACTTGAACTCCATCAAAACTATTCTTGAAACAAGAAACTGCTCCCAGACATTCCAGAGGGTAGTGCATACCTCACTCTCTCTTGTTATTTTGTTGTCCTCATTCCTCAATAAATTCCACCGAATATAGGTTAAATAATTTCCTAGCACTGGAATGTTAGCAGGGCCAGGCAGCGCCTATAGCATCTTTTCTACTTTTACATCACTCAGAGCCATTCAATTTTGTTGTTATTCTTTCTTTGACAAAAGAAACTAAATTAATAAACTTGCTGTAGAGGAATTCCGTGAGGGCCGACATCAAAATGACTTTGGCCTCCTGAGGTGACACACAATTTGGTTGTCAGTTCTCAGTCTGTTATGACTTTGTCATTCTGAGAGTAAATTGTGTCTTAATGAAATAACAATGTTTACAATCTAACAAGAAGTCCTTCTAGTAGCATCATATCAACAGCACAGTACATAACTTGACATTTTTTAGTGTCACACCAGCTGTAACATGAACCAGGGTTGCATTTACAAATTAATCCTCATATTTAAACAGTAACAATATTTTAAAACCTTTCTGTAGACAATACTATTTATTGTGTGTATGTATAGGGTATGCTTATTGCTGGATACTGGTATGTACATGTATGTTTCTTCCTCTTAACAGGCAATGACATGATTGAGAGTACTTGAAAATGTCTCAAGAACCAAATGAGTTGAACATATACATAAGTCAAATACATTGGCTGGATGGATATTTGTCATGAATTTGTTTATTTCAGGAGAAACACACAAGAATACATCAGTACTGAAATGAACTTGAAGTATGACCCTGATGAAAATTTAACCCATACAAAGCTGCACAACAAATTTGCCTGTCACAGGAAATATGGCAATTGCAAAAAAGAAAAAAGAAAAAAAGAAATGACCACAGCATTTTGACAGAAGAATCCTTTGAATAGTTTACTTCAATGTTGAACATTTCTATTTAAAAAAGATGATGACTGCTTAATATCATGCTATTTCACTTTAAATATCATTGTGCTATGCTTATCTTTTTAGTTGTAGGCCTCCATGTATGTTTATGGTAATAATTGTTCTCTTTTGTAATGGGGTCATGAAAGGCCTTTTCTGAAATGTGCACTGTATGTAGGCTAACTCATACACTTACATACCCCATGCAGATTTTTTCAAACACAAATTTGACATTTTGTTAGAGTGGAAAATAAATTAGTTGCCATGAGTGTACATACTACATGTGAGTGTTTGTGAGTCAGTCTGACATCATTGTCATGTCATGTGTATGTGTATGTGTTTTTACAATGAAGTACCATGTACAGTACAAAACACAAAGTTCTACATGAAAACATTTGCTACTCTAGGCTGATTCGGGGGGGGGGGGGAGGGGGAGCTGAAATGGCTACCCTCTCCCCTTTAGGTGGTAAAACCGGGGGAAAACAGAGAAAATAATACTCTCTATTTTTGTAATATCAACATACCTCCCCCACCCCCACCCCTAAAAAAGAAGACATACACAAAGTCACAACTCACAAACACATTTTTTTTTGGGGGGGAGGGGCTGAGGGGCTGAGGGACTTAATAGGAGACCTTTATTTTCCTTTTCAAAATTTCCTGCACACTAGGAAAAGGGCTGCAATTCCCTGATTACCTCTTTTCACGCCTCTTTTTCCTTTAATTTTGTCTATATACAGTATAACATTTGGTAGAACATTGCATTTAGTGTTCTTACATGTTTACTTGTCCACATTCATACTGTATAAGAAGGGAAATTAAAGGCTCTTTCTTACATATCTTCTGTTTACTACTTGCTTTTTACTTGACTTCAACCAGAATCAACCTACATGTATGGAATTGAGAATGAACAGTAGCATTACATCATGGAGGTAGAACTACCTCCATGGTTATGATATTTTTTTTTTTGTCAAAGTAGTCAGCGGTCTCGCCAGTTGACATTCTGTGACTTCTGTTTACATCCCCTTACTCACGTCATTCCTCGGTACCAATCTGTCACTAAACCTAATCAAATATCACCACTTTATACTGAAAGAAAATATCATGCCTGTCAGATATTACCCACTTAGTATAAGCTTATTATCACAGAAACCCTACTCTAATTGAATCAAAGAGTGAGCTACAAGACCCCCCACTTAACCCGTTGGAAGCGATTTCATTTTAATATAACTCGCATTCTTCCTACATGTACATGTATATCCCAACCTGAGATATTTTGTTTTTCATGATTAAATGTATGGATGTCAGTATGCATGCATGTGTATATTCTGTGTAAAAAGTGTGCAATATATGTATGTCCACTGTATGTCTACATATATTGTAGGTGATATCACCATGCATGTGTGTAGTGCACTAAGTGTAAGTGTGCACTTCTACTGCACTATGTGTGTGTCTGTGTGTGTGTGTGTGTGTGTGTGTGTGTGTGTTGTGGATGTGTTGGTGTGTGTGTGTGCTGTTGTGTGTGTGGTGTGTGATGTTTGTGTACATTTATATTGAGCGACAACGCGGAGGTGTGTATGATTTTCGTTTTGATAATCGGGGGGACACTACAGAATCACCGGAGGTCCGCAGTTTCGCATAGTAATGTACCTAATGTAGAGGTAGAGGCGTTTACCCCTACCTTTTCCTTAGGTACACTCTAGTTTATCCCATTTTTCATATTTGGGATGTGTGTGTGTGTGTGTGTGGTGTGTGTGTGTGGAGTGGTGTGGTGTGGTCGTGGTGTGTGTGTGGTGTGTGTGGGTGTGTGTTTGTGTGTGTGATGTCGGTGGGTCTCGTGTGTGTGTGGTTGTGTGAGTGTGTGTGTTGTGTGTGCGTTTGCGCTCCTCCCCCTTCCGCCCCCGCCATACCCCTCCTCCCTCTTATTGGCTGCCGCTTGGCCTGTCGCACATCTTCTCCGTTCGTACTTGTGTGCATGCTCCTCTGGCCTCCCACCTGCGACCACCCCCCTGCCGCGCTGCCCCCTCTCCTTGCCTCCTCGTTCGTTGTCCGTGTGTGCTCGTTGCTGGCTGGTCGTGCTCCCTCTCATTTTTCCCCCCGCGTGCCCCTTGTTTGGTGGGGCACCTTGTGCTGGTGCCTCACCCGCGGCCCCCATGTTCCGCTGTCACTGCCGAGGGTTTGTCACGCACTCAGTCCTGTACAATCGTGGACCATCTTTGGTAAACTTTTTTATGCTCTTACTAACTGTCTTCGACCGTACCTCAGGCGGGGACGGTCCACATTTTTAGATCTTGTTGTAATTGAGGTGCTTATGCGGCATTACAACAAGTAAGCAAGATCTGGGGGTATATAGAAAACGTCCGCATTTGGAGGTTGTGTACTGTAATGTATACGTCCGCAGTTGTCAGAAGTTCGTCCTCATTTGATAGGTAAAAATTGCTGTGTGTGTCTTCGATATTACGGTTACAAACACACACTCACATTAAAAATTGTACGTCCTCGGTCGAAGGTGATTACATGTATGTGTGTGTGTGTGTGTGTGCGTGTGTGTGTGCCTGTGTGGGTGTGTCTGCGCGTGCGTGCGTGCATGACAAACCAGCACACTGTATATGGAGAATAACAAATCTCCCCAATTTATGTGTACCAGTACGCAGATCTCTTACAAGTGAAAGTCTGAGTCAGTAGAAACCAGCTACATGTATACTAGAAATTATACATCTTCAAATTGCTTAATTTTCAAGTTAAACAGTAAATTTAGCAAAAGTTAGCGTGGAGCCCTGTATAGACCTTTTATAATTACAGTATGTTCTCTGGATGTCTAGTGAGATGGAATTTCTACTGCTGCAAAAACTGAGTAGTACTCCAAACAGAAAGATACACATAAACATAAATCAGCATAAATCAGTCTGTTTGGATAACAATAGCTTCAGTGATATCTGCAAAGATTAAAATAAAATAATAAATAGAATCAGTAGGAATTTCCTGCAAAACTCAACTACCAATTCAGAATTTTAACACAAAATAATTCCATACTTAATATTTACCCATTCCCCTGTATATTATATCCCACTGAGTCTCATGGACCATTCTACACTTGCACAGATCAGTACTTCCTAATGAAAACACTTGAATTCAACATTCCTAACTTTACTTCAATACTGCAATTTTCATGTTTCAGTATAAATTAAACTCCTTGCCAAATATTTTTAAAGACTTATTCACAATGAATTCATCGTACCATAATTATTCGACTCGTTATAATTCAAACTTCCATCAACATTTTGCAAGAACAACATTTAGTCAGCTTTCGTTATGATATAATGGAACTAGAATTTGGAATAGTTTAGACAATGATATTAAAGCTAGCTAGTAGTATCACTCTTAGCAGATTTAAAAGCTGTTTACGTAAAAATATGCTCAAACAATATGAAACTCCAAACCAGGGTATTTAAGATTCTTGATAGTTCATATTTTTTTTTTTAATCTCGTTTTGTGTTTGTTTTGTATATGTATGTGGAGTTTTTGTTATTTTAATGTAAGTTTTTTTTTTTTTAAGTATTGTTACTAAGTGTAAATTTGCTGGTAAATATCTTTGCATAATGGGGTGGGGGGGGGGAGGGTGCTGTTCGGAATGTTTTGGACAGCTGCCTGCCGTTGTTTGGGCCTGTCACTCTGACAGCATTGTTTGGATTTTTTTGAATGGCCGTGATTGTGGGATCCGTCTTTCGAGCAGTGTTGGTTAGGGTTTGAGCAGCTTTGTTCAGATCTTGACCGGTGCTGTTTGGGGGCCGGATTCCGCAGTCATGGCTGTTTGAAGGTGTTGTTGGGGTGGCAGGCTTGAGCGGCAGTGGGCGGTTGTTTGGAGTATTTTGGACGGCATTTTTTACTGTTTACTTATGTATTTCACGATAGGGCCCCACCTATGAGCACTTCAGGTGCTTTTTAGGGGTTCCTCACCCCATGTATTTATATATTTATGTATTTTAATTGATTAATTTGTATATATGCATTTTTATGGCGGTAAAATAAAGCACTGAATATGAATATGAATACTTGATAAATATAAAAGGCAAACAATGGTTCTTTTGTGAATGTACATGTACAATAGAAATGATGAATATTAATCATTACATCAATACCATGTGCCCCAGTTCCCAGGCAAAAGAGATTGACTTGGATTTTAGCCCATGTGCAATCAAGGAAATTATAATTGGATGCGGTACTTGATATGTTAACAGTTCACCTAGAGTGTACGACTACACACACTGGTAAGGCCTGGCTGCTGGCATGCTTGTCTGCCTGCCTGGATAACTGGCTGCCTCGCTGGCTAACTGGCCGCCTGCCTGCAGGGTGCAAGTCAAATTATTTTTCACGAGGTCAAGTACATGTACAGGGTAGTTCAACTCAAGTCCTATCGAGACAGTGGGATTCCAGTGTGATTTGCAGAATTCATACAACAGCCTGAAGAAACTCATCACAAAATATTTCATGTGAAGTTGTTTTTTTTTTTTTTTTAAGTATTTAACAAAATGCAAATTGGTGGTCTTAAAAAAGGAGACATCATATCTTATTATCAACTGTTTTGGGGAAATAAGATAAGCAAATTAGACAGTTAACTGATTGTTCAATACTGTACAAGCAATGACAGCTTCAGCTCACTTACGTAATGGTGCTTTAGGTTCTACTTCGCCTATGTGCAAAGCATGGGAAAAATCAATTCGAGATGGCAATGAAGTCAAACCAAGAACTGAAATTGGCAAGAAAATTAATTTTCAGAGTTACAAATTTTGAAATGTGGCACAGTAGTGCTGTGTGTACCCATTAGGCTCTCCGTATCCTTGGGTGTAATATCATAAATAATAAATAATGTAAATAGACGTGCAATATATACTTCCTCCACACAAAGTAAAGTAGTATGGAGCCATTGAGACCTGCTTGGGGTTGATGCCAATGTAAATGAGACAACACTTTTTCAATTAATAAGACATTACACTTTTTTCACTTGTCTCCTTTTGCTGAAATAGTACAGAATTTTCATTAGGCTCTTCCCTACCATCAGTGCACTTATCTAACCAGTAAATGTACACGTTTACCTGAGCACTTTAAATAGCACATCTGCATAGGAATTCCACAACATCAATTACGAAACCAATTTACATGTAACTGTTTATTTTTGATTGCCTTGTATCACCTGTCTAGTCTAGCTGCCAGGCAGTATGATTGATGTGTAGGCTGACAAAACATGTATAACCTCAATGCTGTCATGCTATGACTGGTAGCTCCATGCTATGACAAGGCTACATATGTTTACACACAGCACCCAATATGGTTCTGGGGGCAACAAACCTTCGCATGCATTTGCAGATTACAGACGACTCTGCATAAGCATAACTCTGCATAAGCATAACTTGGCATCGCACAAGTTGATTTATTGCCTATGTTGAATATTTTAGGCAGTCCCAATTTGCTCAGGTGCTTTTTCAATGGGAAGTTTATCTCTTAAGTCAATCTTTTTAATGAATTTCGCCTTTCTGGAACACATTTTCAAGTCCCAAAGGGAGCAAACATGTGTGTTAATCATTCGCCTAGTCTGAACTTTGAAGTGGCCACAAGTGTCAATCTTGATGGTCTTGATGGGTTGACCTTTTGATCTCTGCCTGAAATGTCCCATTCCCTGTCTGCCCTTCTCATTTATCCCCTACAACTAGTCATGACAGCTTCCATTTCCAGATACATGTTTCTTCATCTCTAACATAGAATCGTATACAAAACTGTAACTCAAATTTCATTTAAAGGGAGAAGGCACCAGCAACTAACAGGCATAAGTTAAGAAAATATTTGAGTTCTTGCCAACCATCAGATTGCACGTGCACTGCAGGGAGCTGCCCATGCGTGACGCAATGCATGCCACGTGACCGTGTGTTAGCCGCAGCCGAGTGGTAATGTATGCATGTTTTGAATTGATAAGCTCCTCCCCCTATAGCTGTTTCTGCAAGTTTGTCTATAGGTAAAACTTACAAAGACGTAAAATAAACACAAATAACTAATTTATAGGGCCTTGATGAGGGCGAGTATCACACAGTGCCCCTTATTTAGGCTGTTTTTGCCACCATGTACCATAATTCTCACAATACTCACACTGTCATTTTTATTCTTAACGTATGCCTGTTAGTTGCTGGCGCCTTCTCCCTGTAAGTCAACGTGATTTGTGTGGTCCCCAGTGATTGATTTATGCAAAGTTTACTGTATCATGATGTGGCATCATGCAGTCAACACAATAATGTCCTGGAACAAAGACTAGGTACGATTATCAGGGGCAGCCAGTATCAGATACAGCATGAGTGCATGCACCTGAACTTTCCTGCCATTAGCACGGTAATAGAGTCTATTGACGTAAACGCAGTAGTAGTATATTATCAATTTATCATGCATCTGAGAATGGCTGAACGCTGAATCAATACAATGTCATATTTTGTTTTAAGAATTAATTTTATCTGCACATCTAACTCTAATACGTAAAGGGCAGGCATAATTGGGAGAATCAAACCAAACTGGTTAAAATACACTATGTGTAGGTGGAGTGTATCTCCTAGCTGGAAGGATTTGTCTTAAATGTGTTTACTTCTCTTGTGCCCCAAGAGAAATTAATCCCTAAAAAGTTTCACAACAAATTTGTCCATCACAAGGCATACTGATGGAAGTTATTTTAAAATAATTTTCACAGCAGAATCCGTGCACAGTTTACTTGATGATTCTAGTTGGTTTTATTAGGTACCGCAAGTTGAGTACTACCCACCCCCCCCCCCAATAATGTCATTTACCTTTAACCTTCAATGTGCCATGCATAGTGACAAGTGCCAAATTTTATCATGACAATTGGTTAATTCTGGTAAATAATTGTATTATCTGATGTATATCTCATTAGTTAAAACTTAGGAACTGCATCTTCTCTGTTATATTTGACACAATACAGATAGGCTTTCCACAAGGATTAGATGGATTAGTGAGGGTTAAGAGGATTAGAGTTTGATTGATTAGTTTCTAGGAATGCACTGTAACTGCATTTTAGTGAACAAAACATGTTTAAAGGTAACTGGCATGATAGGTGGTAGTCCTGAACTTGGGGTAAAACAGGGCTTGACACTAGCACTTACCCGCTTGCTCGGGGCAAGTAAAATTTCATGTCGGGCAAGTAAAAACTCAAAATGTTTAAATTTACTTGCCCAATCGGGCAAGTAATATTTTGATCCCCTCAAATGAAAAGAGAAAAAAAATGTTCAAAGTCTTTAAAACAAAAGTAAAAAAAAATATGCGTGAAATTGTTTGTTCAGCTATCAATTGCATCATTTTTTTCACTATGGACTTTCAGAAATCACACCTTTTGCAACCCCCAGAATTAAAATTACACCTTCAATGCCATAAAAAGGTCTTAGTGGAGAACTAATTTTTAACGTTTTTATCATTGTTTATTTTCGGGCAAGTAAATTTTTCATTCAGGCAAGTACAAATCTGAAAGTGATAATTTCACTTGTCCGAAGGGCAAGCAGAAAAAAAAGTTAGTGTGGAGCCCTGCGTAAAACTATTCTATAATCAAGTAAACAACGCAGGGATTCTGCTGTGAAAATTTTATGGTCAAATGTTGACTTAATTTTAAAAAGGAATGCCATTAGTATGCCTAGTGACAAGAAAATGGTTGTACATGTATAGCTTTCTATCGGATTAATTTCTATCGGGGCACAAGAGTATTTCAGTATTCGTATGTTCATGTTTTATTCTCCTCAAGCAAACAAATTAAAGACAAATCCTTCAGCAAGGAGATCACTCCAGCTGTGTATACATTGTATATTTTCTTCAAACCAGTTTGGTTCTATGTGCATTTGTTTATTTCTCCCAATCATATCAATGGCCTTTTATGCGTGTCTGTGCAATATCTAGAAAATAATACAACATGACAAATCCTGAAACATAAACACCAAATTTGTCCAGGATAAAAATTAGAAATTAGCTGGTCAACACACATTCA
Source organism: Eucidaris tribuloides (assembly GCA_001188425.1). Lineage (NCBI taxonomy): Eukaryota > Metazoa > Echinodermata > Echinoidea > Cidaroida > Cidaridae > Eucidaris > Eucidaris tribuloides. The sequence continues at coordinate 9,150 of JZLH01S0061575.1, read as the reverse complement.
TGTCCTAAAGGTTAGTGACATGATTGGCAACACTTGAAAATGCCTCAACAACCAAATGAGTTGAAATATATGCCAACTATACACCAGCTGGAGTGGATATCCCAGCTGGCAGGATTTGTCTTGTACATGTATATGTTTACCTCAGTAGAATCAAGCATGAACATAATGGTATCGTAATTCTCTCATGCCCTGATAAAAATAGCAGCCATAGAGAGCTACACAACAGGTTTGCTGAAACGAGGGATAGACACTAGTTATTTTAGAATGAGTCAACGTTTGACTGCAAGATTTTCTCAGCAGAATCCTAGCATAGTTTACTTGATTCTAGAATAGTTTCAGCCCAAGTTGAGAACTACCCCCAATCATGTAATTTACCTGGAAGTACATGTATATGCATTTTGGAGCAATACTCCTGAATCTGAACACAGTACAAGTACATGTAGGCATAGTACATGTACAATGAACCATATTTGAGGGCTCCATCACTAAATAGGGCTATTCTGAAATTAACTCTGAGGTATTTCCTTTGTCGTCATCAGATGAGTTTCCAGTTAAGTGGGTGGTAATGGCATCTCAGTAGGTTACAGTTATACCATATGTACATGAAGATGTTATACACTAAAGGTCAAGAGCAGGATATGACAGAATATTATGTGATGAATGAAATAAATTGTAACCTTGGACTACTGTGTATTCTATACATTTATTGAACCTGCCTCCAAAACAATTACACTGAAATGCCTCCACCCCTCAAATAGACAGTGTTGTAGTCGAGTCATCACCTTCCGAGGCCAAGACCGAGTCCGAGTCACTACCTTCCACGGCCGAGGCCGAGTATAGTCCGAGTCACTATTGTCCGAGGCCGAGGCTGAGTCTGAGTCACAACTCTACGAGGTCGAGGCTGAGGCCGAGTCACCAACTTTCAAAATAATGCAATATCTTAGGGCAAAATTTTAACCTTTAAAATTACTTTGAAATCTTACAATCAATTAAAGACAATCTTTCAACCAATCAACCATTCATTCAAATCAACAAATTACTGAAATTTATCAATTTGGGAAAAAATTAAAACAAAATAAAGCAAAAGCTGCTGAATTTGAGGTACATGTAAACAAAAACTGATGTAATTGTAAATGACTAAATGTCTTCAGAACATTCAGCTGATAAACGGGAATCGACTTTCACCGTGCCTGTCTTGTTTCAGTATAGAGCAGCGACATCACAGAGAAACATCGACCCATATGAATAATTGTGTGAAACTTATGAGCTGGGTAAAAATAAGTCATCAGAAGTGAATTTACTTAGCTAAGTTCAAGTTATACTAGGATTTTCATAATTCTGTTTGGCATATTAGTTGAAAATACTTCAAAATCCATGTCCAAACAAATCAAATAGGGTTCATTCATAGGTTCACCAGATTATATAAAATCTTGCGGCCGCGACTCGGCTTCGACCCGAGTCACCGAGGCCGAGGAGGAGTCCGAATCATGGGATGACGAGGCCGAGGACTGGCAAAATCGGCCTCGAGTCCTCCATCCCTGAAAATAGAGCACCTCAACATCATGGCAAACTGAATGTAATGTTAGGTACTGAGAGTTTCATGATTAAATATGCATTCAGTCTTTGGTATTTTAATGCTGCAGTTGTAAGTCATTTTGTGACTTACTGGTAATGTAATGCAATGCAAAATGTCACAGTTAGTATGTCTGCCTATCATGCATGTGTTTCTGATGTGATGTTCCAAAGTATACTGCACAGGTACAGTACAGTACAGTGTACTTGAACAATCATGAATACCACTGCTAGTATTGTCAATTGGTATGTTTTTTTCCTCTAGCTAGATGTACATGTATGTGTACATGTGTGTAGAATCTAGACAAAAAATAATGATTATTCAATCACTCAACAAAACTACATGTACCCTCAGTAAAATGCAAGAAAGAGAGATCGCATGGTAGGCAAAGACCAATTAGATGAATAAACATAACACACACATGTGACCCTTGACCAAGTTAAAACTAGTAAAATCCAATTTAAGCAGATTCTTAAATATCGTGACATCAATAAGCTCAATTCGGACATGAGGCCTTGTTGACCCTTGATCTCTGACACTGTTACAACATCCAAAAATCGAGTCAGTATAATTGGTGGCTTAATATTAAGATACTTCTCCCAAATTACATCAAGAATCGGTACACAGTCATACTCAGTTATCACAATAATGAGCCCAAATCAAAGACATAATTTATGCGCCCGGTGAGCTTGAGCTCCAAATCTGATCAGTTTTATTGGTGCCTCAATAATACATACTTTTACCAAAGTACATTAAATAATCTGACTGGTGGCCGTTCTCCGAATTAATCATGGTAACTGAGCTCCAAAATCAACATATTTTAGGGGCCCGTGACTTTTGACCTTTGAACCTTACAGGTCCAAAAATCTTAATCAGTTTATTGATGCCAGTTATAAATACACCACTTCCAATCAAGTTACATGAAAATTCAACAGCCGTTGTCAAGTTATCATCGCGTAAGAGCCAAATCAGACATATATTAGGCCGTGACACTTGACCTTTCATCCCACAAAATCTAATCAGATTTCATTGGTCCATACATATAACATACTTTCCACCCTGACCAGCCGATCTCAAAAGTTTATCGTGGTAACGAGCCACAAATCGACATATTTAAGGCCCGGTGACTTGCTTTGACCTTTGAACCGTTATGAACACGCAAAATCTAATCAGTTCATTGGATGACATCACTATACATGCTTCGCGTCAAAGGTTACATGACAATCTCCGACGATTCCGCTCTCGAAGTATATTCGGCGGAACGAAGCTGCCTAAATCAGACATATTAGGTCCGCCTGACCTTTTAGGAACCTTTGACCTTTAGAACTCCAAAAATCTAATTCAGTTCATTGTGGCTCATAATACATAGCTGTAACTCCACAATGTTACATGAAATATTCAACTGGCGTATTCGAAGTATGTAGCGGTAAACTGAGGACCCAGATCAGAACAATATGTTTTAGGCACCGGTGACCATTATGAACCTGTTTGACGGCATTTCCAGCTCCAAAATCTAATCAGTTCATTGGTGGCCTCATAATACGATACTTCCGAAACCCAAAGTTACATGACAATTCCGACACCAGCCGCTCTCAGTATCTGCGGTAACAGAGACGAATCAGACATATTTTAGGCGCCGGTGAACCTTTGAACCTTCGATTCCATTCAGCATCCAATATCTAATCAGTTCATTGTGGCTCATAGTACATTACTTGGTCCATTAGTTTAACATCAAAATCCGATCAGTGGTTCTCAAGTTATCTGCGGTAACTGAGATTCCGGATTAAACTGACAGGAGCGGTACGGACGACG
>JZLH01S0061574.1:8686-25120 GCA_001188425.1 Eucidaris tribuloides | reverse complement strand
GTCTAGGGTCGTTGCTTTTAATCTACCGCAAACTTGGAACAAGCTAGGCAATGAAGTGCGTATCACATCGACCCTCGCGCAGGATTGCGCGACAACGGACGCATGCGTTACCAATGGTTTGTCAGACAACTTCGCATTTCACAATCTTGGGCAAAAAGAATGACATTAAAGTAATAAAAAAATAAGCTTTAAAGGACATACGAAACGTCGTCAAATTTACTAATGATTTCATTTGTGATTCGTCAAGCAAATATAGTTAATTCTTACAGCATTAAGTGACCATGCGCGTGCGTCCACAGGCTACGCCCGAATTTGTTCCAGTCAGGTTCCAATGTCCAGCGTGTCGCGCTACGCGCTTACCTTTTTGACGCGCAAAATGGCGCTAACGCTGCTACCTTAGCAATGGCCATAGTAACGTGTACACAGACGATATTTCTCTTGCTCTAGACAGTTTGAAAGTCATTTTCTGCTGCTTTATTGCATATTGTTTCATCTTGGAAATCATACTTTCGGCAATCTCAGGTCAGTTTTTGATCATTATGCCTCTGTTTGTATTGTGTTTGAATTTTATCATAAATGATCTATTCATAATATAAAAAATGTAATCAAATAATTCCGTTAACCTTAACTCGTTCATGCGTTAGTGTTAATGTTGTGTTCTGCTTACACAACAGAAACCTAGTAGTGGCCTGATAGTGAAAGCTTAACGTTAGAAATAAGGCCTACGCCTATCAAACATCATTCCACCCTTTTAAGAATATACCAGGACGTATAGCGTAGCTATAAAAAGACGAATAAAGTTGGGAATATTAAGAAACAAACATTTACACTCGCCTTCTCCGCCATTTAAGGCTTCCTGATTTATTCCTAATAAATTAACTTGATTACTTGATGTCTCATACCAAATATTGTAACTTCGTTTATTGTGGGTTCAAGATTATTTCTTTCAAGATATGGCCAAAGAACAATTACAGAAGTAGTCTATGTTGTTTACGAAATCTAATCAAACATAACAAAGACACACTGTAAAAACAAAGAAAAAAAAACTATTTCCGAGCAGATGCTTTCTTTAAACATGTCCTACAGGCATCGATGGATTAAAGTAAAATAAAGTAAGTAAACACATTCTTATTATCATTGTGATAGATTGTTCAGACTCAGAGGCTAATGTGTCAAATCACTAAACATCAGTGTCCAATTTCTAAACACCGAGTGTCGATAACCTAAACGTACATTTTCTAAACACGTCTTTGCTATTGCTTTTTAAACACTAATGTCGATTGCTAAACATGCTTTTGACAGTGTATGTCATTCATTATCTTTGTTTGTCCCGCGCGTCAGGATGTATGATAATCGAATAGCTCCTCCGCATCCCTGGATGATTGCGAGGAATGTGCCTCGTTCCGGAGTAGCTGCCGTCATGACATCAACGACCAGCTCTCTGGAAGTAAGTGAAATCATGGACGAACAAAAACAAAGAAACCAACATTATTACATACAAGCACAAGCAACAATCCTGTTTAAATTTGAACAATATCACCAGTCCCCACACAATAAACATTAAAGTCACTATATTGCTTAAAGATTGTGTAATTCATTTGTACGTCTAAAAACACCTAGATGAATGAAATCAGCTGAAATCATATCCAATGTGGAGATTAATATAAATAAACACCTCTCATAGAGACTTGAGGTAAAATATTGAGTTTTGGGGAAAATCTGGACGGTTAAACTTCATCCTTTTTCAAATTACTCAGAAGCAATTTCAAAAAATCTGCGACGTGTGTGGGTCAATACAATATTATTGTCTTATCGACTTCGCATTGCAATGGGGGGGGGGGGACCGCTGGACCGCAAAATACAGTTTATTTTCATAACAATTAATTTAGCTCTTCATTCATTTTTTCACTCCTAATGAGCTACGTAATCCATCATCCATACATTATCTAACCCAACCAACATATTAACCGTTTATTTGACCGTGAATAACATCACATTAACATTATGACAAGAACAAACGACATAACTTAAATGCTATTTTTTATATCGATTTATTTGTTCCATCCTCCATTCATTATTTCACACAACCGATTTCATAACAATACTTGAAATGATTTATTCATCATGAATGACATCTCATCAACATTATAACAAGTACAGACAAGTGGCATATAACTTAACCCGTTGGAGACGAGGGCGTAGGCTGGTTTGGGCATGGGGAGGTGCACATCTTGGGGAGGTGGAACGGGGAGGTGCACATACTTAGGGAGTGGAACTAAAGTTGAGAAATCAGGGCGTTTGAACAGCAGAAAGATGTGCAAATTTCTTTTTTTTTGAGCTGTTAGGTGAACCCTATTGGCCCGCTGCGGGGGGGGGGGGGGGGGGGGGGGGGTGCACGTGCACCCAGTGCACCCCACAGCCTTCAGCCCTTGGGAGAGTCGAGAACTACAAACAAGATATTCCTCTATGGGACGCGTGTAAATCAATCGTCTCCAGACGGGTAAATATTTATTTTCGTTCATTTTGGTGTTCGACAGAGGTTTTGCAGGCCCTATGAAGACGCCGGCATTTAAACATCATATTTCGGCGACGTCACCAAAGCCGGTAGGTTCAATGCTGGTGCAGAATGCTAACTCCTCAATGCCTGCAAGATGGGCCCTGGAGAGAACAGCTATCCAGTGAAGCGCTTGTGTAAGTTGCGTTCCGCAGTTAGAGCTCTTCGAAGACTGGTTACTACTACTACTACTACTACCACTACCACTACTACTACTACTACTACTCTACTACTACTACTACCACTACCACTACTACTACTACTACTACTACTACTACTACTACTACTACTACTACTACTACTACTACTACTACTACTACTACTACTACCACTACTACTACTACTACTACTACTACTACTACTACTACTACTACTACTACTACTACTACTACTATTACTACTGGTTTATTCTCCCTTTGTTTAAAATCCTTGATACAATCAGGATGAAAGGTGATTTTTTTTGCATGTTAAATAAACGTTAGTTGGCAATATTAGAGTCAATTATATTTTACAAGAATTTTAATAATTGATATAGGTTAGGAATCATACCAGTTAACATTTTTTCCGCTTTTCAAAATACTATGTATAAATTCGGTGTACGTTGTGAAACATAAAAAGCATACAATCAAACGTTTGACATAAATACAATCACAAAAATATATTCCATATCGTGTACATTTTTACACGTATTTTAGAACTTACTGTCTCAAGTTATTGCGACTACTAGCGATTCCGGAAACTTTTGTCACTAATATTTCGCGAAAGCAGAAATTATTCGCTGTGTGGGACGCGACTTGGCAAAAATTATGCTCCACATGATTTAACAAGGAAAAAAAAACAAATAAGACAAATTATTTATAGTTACACGATATATTTCCTTTACTTTACATCCCAAAAACAATTAGATTACACTGATTTAACAAACGGATTATTCCCCCCCCCACAAAACGCAAATAAAAAGAGGCTTTACTGACATTTATCAAAATTGGATTGCCTTCATTTTATATTCACAATTTTTACGTTTTTCCTGTTGTACCCCGATTTTTTTTGTCATGTAGGCCCTCGCCAATCAAATGTCCATCGACGTTACGACAGCCAAAGAAAAACATCTCATCGAGGCGATGTCTCGTCGATGGACGCAGCTCCTCCGACATGCGAAGAGCATGGTCGACGAACACGATCAGCTGAAAACGCATGTCAAGGTACAGTTTAACTAATTGACTTCATTAATGTTACAGTTAAAGACACTGGTTAACATTGTGAAATTCCATTTGAAAGTTGTAAAACTTTGATATCAGACCTATACCTACATGACAATGTTTTAATAATAAACATCCTACAACTTTCTTTAGACATTCATACTGTCACTAGCAACACAGATAAATATCGCAATATGAATTTATGTCCCTTGGACAAAAATTATATACTACAATAATTTATGAGTGAAACTGGAATGGTTACTCATTGATTTTTACTTTTTAAAAGCTTTTAATGATGGTTTTTAACTGCATTGTTTCAGAGATTAATTCTAATACTTTATCAGAGACACACGAGTAGCGTAGCATACATGTAGAAGCATAGTATTATGTAGCTTAGATTTTTTTTTCACTAAAAACATTGTTAGATGATACTTTTTAAGACTAAAATACTTGCAATCATTACGTGCTGTAGGTAATTGTTACGTAGTCATTATCGACGATGTAGTAGTGATCGTGATGAAACTAACAAGTTAATTCTATCAACTTGTTTTCTTTCACAGACCTTGGCCCGAAGATTCGGCGTCCAAAATGGTAACTGCAACTCGGCGCTGGCCAACATCTGCCAGAAGCTCGTTGCATCTGAAAAGAGAGAGCTGCAATTGGAGACGGAGCTTGCTGAAGCTAGACAACAAGCAACAGAGGCACAGCAAGCACTCCAGGTGAATAATGTGGCTAGGACTTAAAATGAACTTTTAAACTAAAAAAAAAAAACCCAAATAATTATTTTAAAAAAATGTTCTTTTCCAAATTATATCTTTACAGTATAAGGCTTTAACTATCGATAATCTAATGGTGATTGTGATAAAGCCAAAATACGTCTATTGTTGTTTCCTTATTTCCCAGGCTTTGGCCCAAAGATTCGGTGTCCCATATGGTGATTGCTCCACGGCGGTGGCGAACATCGGCCAGCGATTGGATGATACAGAGCAGAAGCTCGCTGCATCCATGAAGAGAGAGGAGAAATTGGAGATGGAACTTGTTGAAGCTAGACGACAACTCCAGGTGAAATATGTAGCTTTGACTTGAATGAATTTGTTTAGACTATTAAGAAAGAAATGTAATATTAAACAAAATACATATTTTATTGAAGTGATATCGTTGCAGCAAAAGGCTTCAAATAAACATCGTATTTATGCTCTAGCGACCAATATTATTGTTTTTAAATAAAGCTCATCCTGACCTCTCAACTACATTATAATATGAAAAAAGTGACTTTAAAGGCAGGGCATGTCTTTTGCACCTTTCCAGAAGCATAACAAAAAATCTTTCATGCCCTTCGGCTACTTTTGAAGGACGTGTCTGTGAAATTTGATGATCAGTAATTATCTAGATTTTGAAAAATGTAAAAAAAATAATTGCCGTTTAGTGTGTGTTCTAGGCTCACGTAAGTAGAATTATTGAAGTGCTTATCCGATTTTTCATGTTCATGAAAGCATATGGTACACATATCTGTAATTTGTGAATACATTTCACATACAATCATGATGAACACTCATACATTGCTAATGTTTAGACACGTATGCAAAAGACATGCCCTGCCTTTAAACCTTTTACATTTAGAGAAAACTTCACATACGGCTTCTTGTCCCCCTTGATTCCCCTTGTCGGAAGGTTTGAATCTTGATTGCTTACTAGTCAAAAAAGTGCTAATTATAAAATGTTGTAATCTGCGGTATCACAAATTGGACATCACAATTGTTCTCAGATGAATGAAATAAAGGTCCCGCCAGAATACAAATGTTATGTCAAAAACCACAGGGTAATTTTTACCTCGTCCATTGTAACCCGAGGCATGCATTTTATTGCATACAGTTATATTTTGTTTGACTTTTATGGGTATTGCTATGCGAGCAAATAATGATATTCGGTGACTATAAGTGGTAAAAGAAACCCTTTTGATAAATAGAATGTTAAATCAAATTTTCAGTCTTGAATCGTTATGATTTTCTTATGATAGCTATTTATGTACGCCACATCATCCCTTTTGGCAAGGTGCATTATCTTGCATTTAATTATACATAGGCAAAAGACCAAACTAAAACGCTAAATATTCAACAGCTTGACAGGCATTTGACTTTTTTTCAGAAACACAAGTTTGGCCTCCCGCCTATAAAACTTTGCGATTATTCAAAGTTTCCTCACTCAATTAAAGTATTAAAACCTCAATGTTTCCTTTTGTACACAAGACGTACCGCGTTCTCCCATGCATTATTCCTCAAACACTGATATGTTTTATTTACAGAACATCATGTCTGAGCATTCCAGTTCCTCCCCATGTTTGAGTTCCTCTCCTAAATGGTAAGAAAATTATTGGAACATATTGGTCAAAAGTTCCATTTTCTTGCAATGATTCAAGTGTCAATGTAATTATAATGTACGTGTGCAAACGCTGTTTAAAATATTTTAAACGACTGCTTGCCGTTGTTTAAGTCTGTCACTCTAACAACATTGTTTACAAATTTCAAACAACCAAGATTGTGGAATCCGTCTTTTAAATAATAATGGTTAAAATTTGAACAACGCTTTAAAAAATGTTGTTAGAGTGACAGGCTAAAACAATGGTAAGCAGTTGTTTTAAAATACTGTAAAGAGCGTTTTTACTGTGTATGGGGAAGGGGGTGGTTTTAACAATTTTTTACCACGTAGTATTAACAATATAAACCAAATATAAATGACACATGTATTTCCCATTCAATGAATAAATATTTCGATACATAATACAAGTCACGCAATTACAAGCAATAATCAATATTTATAGTTTCATAATTCAATCTGACAACCGAATGACTTTTAAAGGCAAGGTTCACCCTGACATCAAGTTGGTTTTAATCGATGCGGAACAACGAGAGAAACATATTAATTTAAGTTTGGCGAAAATCCACCAAAGAATAATAGAGTTATGAGGTTCAAAGTTTCAAATTTGTGACGTCACATGCCAGCAGCTCCCCATATGTCATGTAATATAAATTTCTTAAATTTTGATTTTTTAATGGTTCATGATAATTGAATGGGGTTTCTTCATCGAAGCATATATGAAATAATGTTTCTGATAATATATTAAATGCACAGGTAAAATCATTTTCACATTTCTGAGAAAAGGCAATTTTATGGAATTTATATCACATGACATATGGGGAGCTGCTCGCACGTGACGTCACAAATTTGAAAGTTTAAACTTCCATAACTCTGTTGTTCTTTGGTGGATTTTCGCCAAACTTTCATTAATATGTTTCTCTCATTGTTCTGCTTTTATTAAAACCAACTTGATGTCAGGGTGAACCTTGCCTTTAAATGCCACCTTTGCGCCCCCCCCCGTAGATACGCCACTGCATTGAAGCAGAAATATACATCAGTGACGAAGTATTATAACATGATTATAGGCTATCGCGATAGATACATACATAAATACATATATTCAAACTTATAATACATGACGAGTGATTGACGAGTGTGCTACAAAGAGATATCTCGCTATTTTGTTTGAAGAATTATTACAGACTACAACGGATTATCACATCTTTTTACGATATACCGTCTTTATTGAAATTTTATAAAGACCTTGTTTCTGCAGTTTTCTACGTTATTTTGAGGTCACCATTCATGTATCTGTTATTAACAGTCACGCCTCTTTGTGAGGAAACGCTGCTATTGGAAATCAAGCGTGCAATGATAGTATTTTCGAATATTCGTACATTCCCTTTCATAATATTTTAACACCACTGGATATCCAATATTTCAGACACAATATCTCCAATTATATTACTCCAACTATACACTCCTGCTCATAATCATGAAATATTTTGTTGATACTTAATTTCTTTCTCCTATATCGTCCAAAATTTTAAAGACAAGTGTTTATGTCAGAAAAACGCGGTATGTGAAGCAATTTTTGGATTTCATGAGATGACTAAAGTAAAAAAATAAAATACGTTTGAGCGCAATAACAATTATATATATATATATTTTAAATCCACCAAAAATCATGAAAAAGTATTAAATTAAATTAATCAAAAAAAAACACAAAACACTTATAATTTTTAATCTAATGTCACTTATCATTAAATTAACATCAGAATTGTCTGTTAAAAGTCTAATAACGCGCGTAACCACAACGTGACTCAGCAACATTCTGACTACCGCCATTTTTAAACACAGGTTTTAGCGTCGAGTCGGACGCTACAAAATGCTCAGCAGTCCTGAAATACTTAGATTATAATTGTTTTTAATCCCAGATGTACCGTTCACGGAAAAATGACAACTTCTAAAATGTCTCTAAAGTATTCCATAATTATGAGCATGAGTTTATCACAATATCCCCAACTATATTACCCCAATGCACAGGGCCAACCCACCACCCTCACCCCACGGAACATCACCATCCACCTTCATCGTAGATCACACAGCGATGACCTCACCATCCCCATCCAGGGCCACGCCTCTTCCCCAGCATCCATCTACCCCCGATCCGGTCCCAAGTCCGGGTCCCAACCAGCCCACCCCGCCACCATCACCCGTGTTCAAATCAACGCTCGTCCCAGACCCGACCCAAAAGTCGCCTAGACCTGCTGGTTTGGGGTAAGAAATGTAACAGAATCTGCCCAACTACGATAAAAACATTCAAATCTATTTTTTTTAAATATTCAAATTAGATGTCTTGAGGTATATTCTTTACAATGGTGAAGAAAACAAAACAAAGTCACATATACAGACATGTAAAGAAGTTAAGATTATTTGTATGACAGAGCGAAATGGAAAACACACAGAGTTGTTAGTCAGAGTACTCCTCATAATTATGTTAAACGTTTATACAAAACACAAGTATCACAAGTAAATAAATAAACCAACAAACAAAACAAAGCACCGAATTTACCAAGCTCATGCCAAATGAAACAAAAGGCAAAAAAGTGGCTCATGTGATTGATGAAAATGAGTTTGCTTCCAAATACATTTAGTTTCTTCATTTTAAGGTTATCAGATAGAACAAATATATACAAGCAAAGGAAATACAATATTGACATTTACTTAATAACTGCCAAATTAAACTCAATACACAACCAGGCGTGAACTCATAATCGTGAGTGTCTGTGATGGGCGCGCCAAAAATAACCCAAAGATTAAAGATGGCAGCCCTTATCTATCATGTGAAATGTGTATACAAAGTGATAAAGAACGATGAGGTCTCATATCATTACATCTACTTTCATGTTTTATTGACACTGATTCTTTTAATTCTGTAGTTATAAATTTTCTTTCACAATCCTAAATATATGTTTCATTTGCATAGAAATGGGAAACCTAGACCATTGACGCCAATTTCCAACGTTGGCGCCGTGGGTGGTGCTCCGCCGTCGACCAGACCTGCTCTCGCCGCTGCTTCCAACCAGCCAGCCAGCACCAACTCCTACGTGTGGGACATCCAGGATTTGAAGCCCTTCGACTCGACAGGAAATGACATCATCCTCGGGGCAGGCGCCAACGGAACAGTCTACCTGCATCGTCATCGCCAGACCAACCTGCCAGTTGCCGTCAAGAGGTTCGCGCTTCCCACAGATCCCCAGGTATTGCCCCAAGTATTCGCGAACATTCAGGCAGAAGCAGACCTCCAGAACTTCTTGGGGAGGGAGGAATATTTCCCCACGTTCCTCGGATGCCTGGAGATTGATCCTGACCACGTGGGGATCGCCATGGAGTTTATTGGAGATGAACAAACTGGACAGACGATAACCCTCGGTACTGCCATGACAACCGGCATCCCTGCCCTGACCCACAAGGAGTGGGTCTCTGTCGCGATGGACATCAGTAAGGGACTCCGTAGGATGCACGAACTTGGCTACCTTCTTAATGACCTGAAGGAGGACAATGTTCTTTTGCGCCAAGGCAAGAACGGCAAGTGGGAAGGTCGCCTGATCGACTTCGGTTGGGTGTATCCGGAAGCGCAACCACAATATTTCCACTTCTCTGACGACATCAAAGAGAAGTATGAGCGGCGGCAGATCTACGGCCACCTCGCTCCGGAATTGGTGATCCTCGATGACGGCACATCGCGGGCGAGCGACGTGTTTCAGCTGGGTCGACTCCTGCAGAAGATTGGGTCAGGTGCTGGCCATGCCGAGCTCGTCGACCTCGGAGGACGGTGTCGCCAGGACAGCCGCCTTCAGAGACCATCAGTGCAATCCGTCATCGACGAATTGGACAGGATGGCATCCAGCCTGTGAATCTTGTCGGTGGTAGGTACAGTCCTAAATATCTCGAATTTCGGTTAGTTACTGATACCACTTCACGCAGTAAAGAAGGAAATTAAAGTACATAAAATTGCGCCGTTATTGCTATTCTATCACTTTCACTTGCTGAGTTAAATTGACACATGTTTGTATGAAAATGCATATATTCAACTTTAAGCGAATTTACCAGATTGTGTTAAGTGTAAATGTCGAAAATCTATGAGCAAAAATTTCCACAGACAGAGAGATATTGAAAAAAAAACTTGCTAGGCAATCAAAATAGACATTACACGTTTATGCTTCATTATATTAATCAGTGTCAATTAACACACCTTTTTATATGTACCGAAAAATTCGTCTTTATCGAAAATTATCAATTACAAAAGTAACACAAACGAAGAAATGAAAAAGCAATATCCGATATCTTTTCCAGTCTTGAGCATGCAAAAATATCGAGTATAATTCAGCTTGGTATCAGTTATCTTCTCTACATTCGTGATATTTAGGACTATACATATAGGTGAGTATATTATGTAAATAGATTCTTTTACATTTTATTACTAATTTTACTAACAACTGTTTTACAGGACAACACTGATCAGTCCCGACTTGAGCGACTACGTATTCACACGGAACAACCCGGCGCATTCTACCAGCACAAAACTGCACTTTATGTAAATTTTAATTATATGATTACCAGATAACAATTGCAAGATTATGACTGCAAAACAACCTAAATATCGAGTTTCGAACGTTTGATTTAAAACCTAAACAGTATTGTGAAACCGTACCGTCAATATATACATGGCGGGTGATTAAAATCAAACCACTATACCTCCGTTTATCTTTTACAAATTCTGTGATAGATGCATTCAATAGTACAATTGAGCATGTGAATGGTCCAGAGCCGGACCTGGCCTTTGGTAGGCCCAAGGACTCTGAGACGAAGGGACCTACCAATGTCCGCGGAGTAAAACAAAATAAAAACCTCCATTCAAAAAAGAAAACGACTTAATGGTCTACATTATAGTTCGTGCACTTGTAGATTCCTTTGTGTATATAAAACTTGACCTGCTGAACTGACCGAACATGTCTTACTGATAAAAATACCTATTAAATCTGTTTCATTAAGATTTATCAAATAACAGGTCATAGACGTGATCCGAAGTTTTATTCATATATTCATTTACTTTCTCCATTTTGGGTGTAGGTAAGGCCTATACAATACACTGATGTGATCAGAATTATGTTGATTCGACATTTTGCTCTTACATAACAGTGGTATGTTAATAGCTTAGGCTAGGCCTAATTTTAGTGGATTATCGGAATTGAAAAGTTGAATAAAATTCGCCTGTTACTCAAATACAGTATAAAAACAAACCGAACCATACAAAATAAAACAAAGTGCATAGTGGTCATATGTCCCACATTATATCATCACAAGGTCCTCTGAATTTGTGTAAACGATCATTTAATAGGGTAAAAATTATTGTGAATTGCAAGAATTACTGTTAGTAATGGAAAAAGTGAAGCGTGATTTGATTTTGAAATATGAACTGAGTTGGAATATTAAAGTCAGTTAAGCTGGGAGGGACTCTTCAAACACACCAAAAATCTAATTACAAAATTTCTATAATTTTTACGAAACATTGACTTTGATGATTAGATCTATTTTCAACATTCAATTTTGCTTAGATTTTGCGTGTTCTATGATTTTAACCACAAAACAAATGAACACAGCCAACATGCAAGAGAATCTTACAAAAAACTTTTACTCCATTGTTGAGGGAAAATTCTTGCATATTTTTTGTTTGTTTGTTTGTTTGTTTGGAAGGCGTATTATACTCACGCAAACTCAAAATCGTTATGTGGTTTTTAATTGCAAACGCCCAAAACATAGATGGAAGTACTTTAATATGAAATGACAATTAGATGAACAAGGGTTGTATTACTTTCAATTGGATAATTTCATTTGGCGGACACGAGTGGGGCCGGGGTGAACCAGAATTCTTGCCCGAATCTATCAGCCTTGGCATTGTATACTGTTCCTCACTGTCGAGTATTTAGAAGAAAAAACAAATCTTCATGAATTTGGAGATAAACTAGTCTGAGTAGGAAATTTATTGTATTCGTGCATTCAGTACTCTACGTTTGGCAGCCAAACTAGAGTTAAATTAGTATTTTTCGTCACTTGCAAGAAGTAATTCCGCGAGTGAGAGTTTTTTTTTAAATAAAATGTTGAAATCCTTCGTCATGAAACTCATCCTGTGGTCTACATGTAAAAACAGAACAACATTTAATTGTATTTCATAATTTAATATTTCACAATGAAAACCCTGCAATGTTTATCAGACCAGAGTAATAAATTGAGGATGTTAGGAGCTACTACAATCAACAAACAAACGTGTATTGATCACCACCGCTATGTGTTCCAAAATGCACTGTCTATTTTCAACAAATACAACTTGTTTTGGGTGCTAAAAGTAAATGTTATGATTGGGGTAGTCCTCAACTTGGGGTAAAAACTACACCAGAATCAAGTAAGCTACACAGGGATTCAACTGTGAAAATTTTGTAGTCAGAAGTTGACTCATTTTAAAATAATGTCCATCAGTATGCCTTGTAACAGACAAATTTGTAGTGAGGCCTTCAATGGGGATATATCGTGCCCCGATATGAAATCAAACTGCTGGCCTGTTCATGCTTGATTCTCTTTCAGTAAACAAACTCAAGACAAATCCTTTCAGCCAGGAGATCCACTCCACCTATTGTACATTTAGTTTATCTTTCAATTAGTTTGGTTCTAAAGGCATTTTTCTTAAATTTCTTCCAATCATGTCACTGGGTTTTAACAGGAATTTGCTTGCAACTATTCTGTAGATCCTCCCAAATGTTTAGACTGGAAGAGGCTTGATAATCATCAAGTAATGAACAGTGCAATTATTCAGGCAAATTCTTTCTTTTCTGATATCATACTAACTTTTCGGGGAGATTCCCTGATTTTCTAAAATAACTTCTGCCCCTGCCCGAAAATGAAGTCGTTTAAAGGGATAATTTTCGTGCTTCCCCTCACACGTCTATAGTCTCTACGCTCTTATCTATTTTGTCCTTGACCAAAATTATAACACATGATAGCGATTTGCAAATCAGGTTTCTTGAATAGATTATCCACCTAATCCCAACTTTAACTGCTCTTTTAAAAGATTGTATTCGCGGATTCTACGTCATTTAATTAGTGAATGCATTTCATTAACGGAGATGGTGCATTGTAAAGGCTGTCCATCACGGTGTTGAGCGGGGAGGGGCTCATCACAAAGGGACTTCTAAACACGTGCAATCAACAAGTTTAATCTACTGGACATACACTCCTTTAGGCTCAAATCAAATTTTAGAGGGTAACCCCGCCCCCACACCCTCAATTTTTTTTAGGGAGTACATAATCAGCATCTTTTCTACAATGAAATAAAATCGTTTAATTCCTACCAATTATAATCGTACGGTAATGAAAGATAAAAATCCCTGGAAAATGAAAGTTTGCTAGCTTACATTTTTAAACTTATTATCAGAAATTGGATGATGAAAGGGGGGGGGGGGATTGTTATATTTTCAAATTTGAAGTACCTCAATCGCGTCCGGCATATAATGTGTCCTTTAAGATTATCTTTTTCTAATATCCCCCTTTCCACTCGTTACATGAAATTTGCACTACTGCTTGCTTGTCTGGTTTGGACCTAAATTATGATTAATTTCATATTTTCATGATATCAACATGTTTTTGAATGAATTTCGGACTACAGTGCATGCAGAGATCGAGTTTTATGACTGAAATTTTCAACATTTTTTTTTATCACCGCGCTCGCTCATTGAATCTCAACAAAATACAAACTTTAAAAGAGCGAACGAGCTATATTTCAGGCAATATTCCAATATCGCTTACCATGTATTAATATCAATAACAATCAATTTGACAAAGATAGAATACTGTTCCTCCTCCAAAACATTTACCAGCCTGGCGCAGAGTTTGCGTGTGTGCCATTTTACACCACACAGAATAAATGAAGCATTACATCGATCCAGTCGGATAAACGGTCTAGAAAACTGACATGAACACTTCTGACATTCTGTTTTCATGGTCAATCGGTGTGTACACAACATGGGTTTCTCCACAATAGCAATTTTAACATTTCTTAAACCTGCATACATTTTATACTTTGACAAACACCAAAAGACCACTCGGACGATTTTCAACGTAATAATAATATTGCACACATTTGATTACTAAACCACGTGACTTCTTACGCAGTTGTTTTCACTCAACTTTGTAAATAAAAGTTTTATTCTTTCATTTTATTCGTTTCATCTTGTTTTGCTTTTCACAGGCAAATACAATTATGATCCGTTGCACTCGCAATATTTTCATCTCACATACATTTTGGTTTTCATTCCGACAATAAAATCTGAAATGCGGCCTTTCAGGACTATACTCCTATATACCGGTGTGATTGTCGTTATTATTTGGTTGATGTCTTGTTATCAGGAGGTGTGAAATAGATACACTCAGAAAATTCCGGGTCAGATTTATCCTGGTAATTAATTTTCCGTGTAAAATTGTATCAGTTTACTAGGAATGTGGTAATTCCGCTTGCCGTTCCATATCTCCTTTTCATATCACTCTTATGAAAAAATATCAAGTCACCAGGCATATAGTAACGCAACTCGTGTTATATACCGGGTGACTGGTCAACGTAGTGATATTTTATACGGAGTTTTCTGAGCGTATATATTTTCATGTTTCCGAAAAAACACACTCAATTTTGGCCGCCCTTGGCTTGTACCAAAAAAATTTCCAATGAACCAGTAACTCGGGTTTTGTGAAAGAAAGGTGAACTCGAAAATATAAAATATAAAAATTCCCCTACCGCGGGAGGATACCGTCCCATATCCCTCACTGACGGCCGAAAAGTATTCGGTTGTTACGCTCGCTCAAGCCCTATACCGGAAAACGTAAGTGTATTCCTACCGGAATGTATTTGTGCTGTGTGTGCGTGTGTGTGTGTGTGTGTGTGTGTGTGTGTGTGTGTGTGTGTGTGTGTGTGTGTGTGTGTGTGTGTGTGTGTGTGTGTGTGTGTGTGTGTGTGTGTGTGTGTGTGTGTGTGTGTGTGTGTGTGTGTGTGTGTGTGTGTGTGTGTGTGTGTGTGTGTGTGTGTGTGTGTGTGTGTGTGTGTGTGTGTGTGTGTGTGTGTGTGTGTGTGTGTGTGTGTGTGTGTGTGTGACGATAATGGCTATTGTGATTATATTGGCGATGATGTTGAAGACCACGTTGATAAAGATGATGATGGTAGTGATGATGACAAAGATGATGGTGCTATTGATGATGATAATGAGCAATTCTTCTGTTGTACATTCGAAAGTATGCTTTTGCCCTCCATCACCAATGATTACCCATTTGAGGACGTTCCTCAGTTATGTTTGTGCGCATCCTGGCCGCGCATGTTTCGTGTCAAAAAATACGCCGCACTGCACAGCTGATGGCCGTGAATCACAAATATACATCACTGTAGTTAGAAACCTGATCTAAATATTATCAAAATGTGCCCACATGTTCTCCAGATATTGCAAGTACAATATCTAGGTGTACAGACGGACGGACAGCTTGACAACTCACCAAGGTAATGTCTACGGCCTCTTTGGAACGGAGACAAAACAAATGATATGGTGTGTGCCAAAAACACGATGGATGTTAGCAATAGGCAGGAAACGTCAGAAATACTGCAAAGTGCGTTCTTTCAATGTTTTTTTCTAATAGTTCCTTCAAATCAGAACCTGTTGATTGTTTATTTTACTATTTATTATTTTTACTATTTTACTACATAATATGTATGGGACAGGTGAAACCCTCTGTTTTGAATTTGATAACAACAAAGTATTATTGATTTTTTTTTAATTTGGAAGAAATGTTCATCACATAATTATAACACGTAGTCTTGGTTGGGCTCTAGATCAGTCGATCAGATTCTGTGCCAATGGTTATACACGTTATTGCTGGTATAAACCCAATACTGAAAGATAACTTGAGTAAAACAACAGGAAGTTATCACATCTTGTCTTTGGCAAGAAAGTCGTTGCAAATTACAAGTTACAAGTTGCAAGTTAAGTTCAAGAAACAAGTTAGGGAGTTATGAAAAGTAGAAATATAATTACACCCGAGTATAGGGAAGTCTACATCTTACTGTCCGTTAATTGCTCTTCCCGCGCGCTTATACGAAAAAATCAATTCCTCTTTCCGCATATTCATGTTACTTAATATAAATGTAGTAGCTGAGCATAGAACTGTATGCCACATGCACTCTATTAACACATAACGAACGAAGGCTAGCTGCATATTATTTTAATCAAAAAA
>JZLH01S0061555.1:41761-69111 GCA_001188425.1 Eucidaris tribuloides | reverse complement strand
TGAACATGATCTTTTTCCCACAAAAGTGAATTCAAATCATACAAGTACCACATACAATACAAGTTCAAATTCTATATTCACACAGACCACATACACTCCACCAGTCCATCGCCACCCCCCCCCCCCAGTTCCCCTCAAAAACAAAGAGACTACACATAAAACTAAAAGATCATCTTGAGATCAAGACCAATCTCAGTTAAAGTACCAGCAGCTTTCATGGGTAAATATAGGCTGGAAATATAATCTTCGGATTTTGATAGATTGATGGTTGCATTCCTTAGTGACCAACCCCTCCCCCTCCCCCTTCATATTTATGCTACTTGACCATATGGCACAGAAATGTAAATCATGCATGATGTATAGACAAGATATTTGACTGCTGTTGAGGGATGGTGGTGAAATTATCACTCCGGGTCTGTTCATACGCCCTTCTATCATCACCTAGGGGCCAGCCGAGGGTTTGATAGAAGGCCGGTTACATCACGCGTAGGGGACGATAATTGAAACCCCATGCCGATTGACAGAGCTAGTCAATATTTGTTTTATATACTCATCCTCAAAATGATTCATTAAATCAGTATAAAACATTGCGTGTGGTATGAATGAGAATTCCTTATTAAATCAGTCCATTAATCATGTTGTTAAAAACAACATGCGGTGCGGCGTATAGCAGTGTGCGATAAGGCGAAGTCGTCGCGTGGTATTATGTACGTACCTGTGAGAATAAGCGTAGTCGTCTAACCTAGCGATGTACGCCAATTGTGCAGATGTTGAAGTAGGCCTAATCCTCATTCTCAACACAAGACCGGGTATTGATTTATCCTTTGTATATTTTATATATCGGCTATCTTCAGTAAATCATATTTCTAAATCCTGAATCCTCTTCCATCAGTACGGCTATTCCGAACCTTTACAGGCTTACCCTTTCGCGGCTACTGCGCTAAAGCGCCGCCCGTTGGCGTACCAAAGATCCTAAGACCCGCTGTGCTACGGCCGGTGGCTGTATCATCTTTGGTGCATACAGGTACGCGCGTAGTAGTGTGTGCGCGGTGCAAGATCGAGGGTTTACGACGACCTATCACAGGGTTATGGGTGCCTATCATTTGACCTTAGGTCAAGTGACAGGCACGCCCCTAAACCTCGAGCAATGATGATAGATTACGGCCGTGTCACGTTATACATTTTGACCAATCATGATAAGAATACTTTATATGAGTTATAACCATAGATTACAACATTGCCATTTATAACAACATGTCATCGCTCAAAAGCACCAACAAGTAAACAACTGTGCCATGATGTAACGCAGATACTGGCTTGACATATGCGGCCAAACCATTTTTAATCTGCTGGAGATGATTTAACTTTGCAATAGACATGCATTCTCCACGATACTCCCACCCATAGAATTTGTTCTCAGTCTCCAGTGGGTCAGGTACAACATTGCCTGCATACATATCAAACACTTGCCTAAAATGTAGGAACTGTTGGCATCGCCGGACTAGCAGTCATAAAGTTTCAAACACTATTGAAATTCTTTTTCATTCTTGGTCTTGTTTCTAATTTGAGATGCTGAAAGTAAATACTTGGGCTTTCAGTTTGGCTGTGTGGTTCTCTATCTCACAACAATCAGATTGGGCTGTACTTAATTTGAAAAAGTGTTTTAAACTTCTGTTGTAATTTTAATACTTACAAGAGAAAGTTAATTAAGCATTTGTGCTTTTAATACAATTGTCAAGTATTACTGATCGATCTTTCAACTGACCAAAGTCAAAAACCGAACACCCCGCATCGTTTTAACCATGAATACGAAACTAAATATTAGCGGGATTCATGTCTGACAGGCTGAGAAACGAGCCCCGCTACCACCGCCCCGACAATCATTTTGCCATTATACAGAACTAATATAGTGGGATTCGATGTCTGACGGGGTAAGAAAGACGGATTTTCCGACCATGCGTTTTGACGCATTAATAGCACGGAACTACAATATTAGCGGAAATTCATGTCTGACGGGTAAAAGTGAGACCCCCGACATAGCATTTTGACCATAATACGGAACTAAATATTAGCAGGATTTATGTCTGACGTGTAAAAAACGAACCCCCGACCATCGTTTTGACCATGACACGGAGCTAAATATTAGTGCAATTAATGTCCGCGGGTCAAACACAAACTGCTAACAATTATTTTTGGTGAAATACGGAGCTAAATAGCGTTATTAATGTCTGCGGGTCAACAACAAACTCCCGACTTTTATTTTTGATGAAATACAGAGCTAAATATTGGCGATTTTCCAATGATGTTTGATAAAAATGGGTGTGAACATTTGCAAAATTTCTGTAGAAAAATATGAGGGCGACTCTGAAGAAAATGGTCGCCTCCAAGAATTGTATTTTGAGGATTTTAAGGGGCGATTTGGACTCCGCCGAGGGCGAAATCGCCCGTCCCCCCCCCCCCCCCCCGGGTACTTTCCGACGCTGTATGGCGCACTGTAACTCCTTCACGAGGATGGTGACGCAGAAAAATTAGGGGAAAATGCAAAATTTGAGAGATGTTGCAAATGCAGTTTTTAAATGTGCATACATGTTTGTTTATGTGGTTGTTTCACTTTTTGTTGTTATTTGCTTACTTGTTCAGGTGTTTCTTTCAATCCATGTCAATGTTCACATTAGAGTGCATAACAACCAAAGAGACATTGAAAAACTCACTTAATGTATCAACAACAACAACAAAAATTTGTTGTTTTACCGAACATTGGTCATTTTGCAGCTTTTCAATTTACACTTTACACCACATTTTAAGACACTGCCCTTTCCCTGGTTGCATAATCATAACAAGTAGGGTGTCATTTTAAAGAAAATTAAATAATCTTTCTGATGATACCAAGCTTGCATTGATTATTACTACGAAACGGGAGGTATAACCGATCAAACTCAGATTTCCAAACTTTTTTTGAGGAGTTTATAATTAATAATGAAAGTGTTATCATCACAACACAGCATAAAGCTGTCACTAGCTTAAAAATAAACTTGCACAGTTGCACGTTCACTAGATCTAGATCTATATGTAGGGCCTACTAACTGGGTTTTAGTGGTCTAAATTATTTCAGGTTGCTGACTTCAGCATGCAGTTTATTCTGTCAGTACATGAAGACCTACATGTACTGACAGAATAAACAAAAACAGCACTCAATGCTGCAGTAACATAAAATAATTTACACCACTAAAGCCCAGGATTGCCACCACCAGTTCACACAAGAAGCTGGATTATACTAACCCAATACAGCCCAAAATTTCACATTTATTGAATACAAATATAGATTAATTTCAACTTCATTGCAGCAATACAGTTGAGGCTGGCCATTCTGAGTTACAATGCCGCTGAAAAAAAAAAAATTCACAGAAAAGGTCCAACGCTACGGCCAGCAAAATCTGGCCATGAGGCCAGCTTTGACTCTATCCCTGCTTCATTAAATAAGTAAAATATTATTTCTTCAGTTCAGCCAGGAATCATCAATTTGTTCAAAACATATTTCCTGAATAAAAAATTCAAAAATTTAAATGTTTAGACTGTTGGAGACGATTTAATTTCACTATATAGGGTGGGGACTTGAGTAACCGGACACTTAATTTTTGATTTTTTTTCTGGATATGTTAACAAAAAACATAATTTTCAAATGATCAATATCAGTATTTTCATAAGAAATCAAGATTTACGGGAAGAAAAATGAATGCTGCATACCCGTGTTCCGTTTGCAACTTCGTGCGATAATTCCCCGATGCTAATGCGCCGTTCTATCGCGCGGTGTCCGGGTACTCAACCCGTCCGGAAATACAACCTCTCATGATACTACGTCTTGACTCTATATAACATGCATTTTCCATAAGTCAATATTAGGTATGTTCTACTTGAAAGCGCACAAAGCGTTCAGGTCGCATTGTTTAGTCCCCATTCCCATTCGGCGTTATCAGATGAAATTCCTAACATGGGACGAATCCAGATCCCTAAAAAAAAACAGCAATACTCACCAAACTACGTCCGCTTGTAGAAAATATACTTAGAGATCTACAATTTTGAATGGAAGAATCAAATTTAGATCAGAGTCCAATAACTGGGAAAATTTAGATCTATACGTTTTCTCTCCACTTCTAATTACGATGTTACGACTGGACTCGGCTGCCGTCACTGATGCATGTGCAATGTCAATGCAACTTGATCGCTCCCGTAATGCTTTAACACCTCTTCGGGGCACTGCCATTTCGTGGCAGTGTCCTCCGGGTTAGTACTGAACCAGCTCCCAACCAGCTAATGTCTTAATGTATTCGTTGTCATGTCAATCTATTCTGCATGAAAACTTTGAAGCCCATACCATAGTTGGCATGTTTGGAACCAATTCAATCTTATTCTTTTTTAATGTGTTTGTTATCGGCAGTGCATGTGACAGACACCGACAGTATGCCCACGTATGGTATTACCAGACACTATTGTATAACTGGACGGCACGCGTTCTACGCGCGGACACGGCGTATCGAATGTGCGAGTCGAGTGGGGTGATCAAGAAATGTATGACGCATCGTAAGAACACACAAAAAAACTTAGAAATTTACACATCTATGACAAATACATGCCTTTTTCATGAAATAACCAATTTTCCAATGCCCGTGCAAAGTGAAGGCTGTCAAGCTTGTTTGAGAATGTTCTTATTTCTGCTATTTGTTTCCGTATTTTCTTCTCGCCGCGACTTTTGCGTTTTGCCATATGACATAACACGGTTCCAGTAATACAGGTCATTTTTCAGCGCTTGCGAAAATAAGAAATTTTTGAAGGGGTTAGTTCAACTGCCGATTTTGTCAGATTAATCGAGTGACTTTCTTCCTTTTTGTTGAAATATTAATAGACTCTATAGAATTTTGAAGTGAATTTAAAAAATATGATTTCAAGAAAATCAATCAAGTTATTGTGTGAATTCTGCATACCAAATAAAAGTGTCCGGTAATAGATAACAAGCGACATACAAAATTGTACTCTGTTGTGGGGTTGTTTACCCAACCTGCAGCAGTGACGATTGTTAGATAGATAGCAGTAAGATCTCCATTTGGAAAATTGCGAGTGTTAGTATTGACACGTTTCACTAGACACCTGGCAGTATTCCGTCAAGCTTCAGCACATACACTACAGGACAGTTGCCAGTAATAGTATATTACTATATAAAGAATTCTTATCTTTGGATTGGTCAAAACTGTATAACGTGACACGGCGATAATTATCTAATCATTGCCTGAGGTTTAGGTGCCTGTCACTTGACCTAGGTCAAATGATAGCACCCCAAACCCTGTGAAGTCGTGTAAACCCTCGATCTCCCGGCACACACCGTACGTGCGCGCCGTATGCACCAAGATTGATAGCAGGCACAGCGTAGCTACGCTGCTGCTTAGTGATCTTTGGTATCGTCCGCGTTAGCGCGAGCTAGCGGCGACAAGGTAGCTGTAAAGACACGGAATAGGCGCAACTGAGAAGGGTTTTCAGGATTTAGAACATTTCTGAAAGATAGCCGATAGTAAAAATACAAGAGATAAATCAAGTACCAAGTTGTCCTTTGAGAATTGAGGATTAGGCCTAACTGTTACTTCAAATGCACATTGGGCGAAATCGCTAGTTAGTACGACTACGTTATTTGCAGCGGTACGTACATATACACCGCGAGCGACTTCGTTATCGCACAGCCTGCTGTACGCGCAGCGCATGTTGATTTCAACGCGATTCAACGATGATTGCGAGTGATTAATAATCGAAGTTGTCTTCATACCCAAGGTAACTGTTAGACTGCTGACTTACAGTTCGACTGATTCATTGATGTTAGAGGACTGAGGTATATAAAAAAATATTGAGCTGCTCTGTAATCGGATGGTGGTTTCATTATCGTCCCCTCTCGTGCTGTTCATTCACGGCCTTCTAATCACCCCTCGGCTGCGCTGCGGGGATGATAGAAGGGCCGGTATGACAGCCTCGAGTGAATAATTTCCACCACATCCTCATGAGAGCAGTCAATATTTGTATAACGTCGTATCTCGTAACACACAGTGATTATTTAGAAGTTTGACACTTTGAATAGGTGCAATGTTTCCAAAATCCAAATTCATTAAAAGAGTTACGTAACTTACCATTCTTTAGTTCGTGTCGAACTGTCCGCGTATCTCCAGCACTAGTCTGCGCCATTTCAATCACACAAGTACAAAAAGAACAACATCAAGGGGCAATTTCGCCCACTTGTTTGGGACGAAATTCGGTGTTTTCACAAAAATACAAGGGGAAAACACTATCAATTATAATCCAGTCGACGTAGATGGCGCTCGAATGAAAACATTTCCGTGACCGATTTCAAATAGTTGGCGAGAACAGTTAATTGTTTTCACAGATTTTGAGGTAAATACTCATCAATTTACATATTCAGTGGACTGAAACATGTATTAATTGTTAGTGCATTGTTTTATTGGTGAAATAAACTACCTCCAAACCCAAACTTAGATTGTCGTGAGTTTGTTAACTGGCGTTTTCATGTGCTTTCGGGTCTGAGCAGTGGCAGTGCTGGTCAGCGTAGTGCAGCCGTCTGGGCTGCCTAAACTCCCGGGTCGGTTGCTGCTGCTCGTGTGCTTGTCCGTCGGGTGCTTACACAGGGCTTTCAAATTGAATGAGAACTTGGTCTCATTGTTGTGAGAATGCGGTGTGCTGCTAAATTCATCCCAAACAACGTATTTTCTATTTAGTTTTACTTTAAATAATGTTAAGCTTCCTACTACAAGTTCGATGGGGTGTGTGTTACATTTCTGGAAGAGGTAGCCTCGCCGACCCGAACGCGTAGTCCGCCGATGGAATCTGTCTCCTTTTTATTCGGGGGCTTCTCATTTGTAAAGGGATGCGCCGCTCATAATTCATGTACGTTCAATACCATTCGCTTTACCCTATTGCAAGGCCGCGCGTAATAACAATCGTGGAGCTGCGAACAAAATTGCCGAGCTTGAAGCGCCACACCTCCATCTTCACGTAGACAGATTGATAGTGTGGCAGGGTTAAGGAGGCTTTTTAGCCCATTAATAACCCAAAGATAGGTAGGGGCAGGGCCGTGTGCAGTTCACCTTTCTTCGTTCGGTTGAATGCGTGCTGCATAGGGAAATGTACGCAATTCGTGCGCGCTCATTTTCCGAAAGTATACGGGCATTCCCGAATATCACCCGAGCCGGGCCAGCTTGAAAACATCACGATATGCGACTTTCCGGTCCCCTTTAACAATATTGACTTTGTCAGTAGGCCCCCGAACTGTAAAGGGGGGCCGACTGACAATGTCAATATTGTTAAAAATGAGAAGCTCCAGAGTAAAAGGGAGACAGATTCCATCGGTCTACATGGGTTGTAGACCGACAGTGTCTATCCGTGTTCTTCGGGGACTTCTCATTTAACAGTATTTTTGACATTTATTTAGGTCAGTCCCCTGATACAAAGGACAGTACGGTTATACCAGCATGTTTTTTAGTGTGGGTGGATTTCACATGAATAGTGCCAGTTTGGAACTAACGTTGTCAGGCGAATTCCAGCGCCAAAACTGCCGGTTTTTGCCCACTGAGGTCATAACACTTCATCAAGGATAATTAACATCACGTACAGAGACATTTTTGACTTATTTCACTCATTGAAGTAATTTATCATAACAGGGCTCGACACTAGCACTTTCCCGCTTGCCCGTGGTAAGTGAAATTTCACGTTGGACAAGTAAAGTTTTGATCATGAAATGAGCAAACATTCCCAAAATCTTACCACAACAAACAAAATATGTCGAAAACTTTGTGTTCAGTTTAATTATACTAAATTTCATCATTGTTTTGTTCATTGTACTTGATTTGTGACTCTTTATCACATCTTTTGCTATAAAAAGACCTTATTGGTTGAGATTAGGGGAACAATTTTTATTTTTTTTAATTGTTTATTTTTGGGCAAGTAAAAATCTGAAAGTGATAATTTCACTTGCCCATAGGGCAAGTGGGAAAAAAGGTTACTGTGGAGCCCTGATTATGATAACGGCTTCTTTTGTTCCAAAAATGGGATTCAAGGTGTTCGTTGACTGCCAACTGAATGAAGTGTGCGCGCGCAATGATCTACGGACTACGATATATTGTTTTCGGCTCTTGGCGCGGCGCGGTATGTTCACGTTTCGTACTATAATATGACGAAAGCGATATATCGTAGTCTGTAGATCATCGCCCGCGCGCACTTCATTCAGTTTGCAGTCAACAAACACCTTGAATCCCATTTTTGGAACAAAAGAAGCCATTATCATAATAAATTTTTCAATGAGTGAAATAAGTAAGTCAAAAATGTCTTTATATGTGATGTTAATTATCCTTGATGAGGTGTTATGACCTCAGTGGGCAAAAACTGGCAGTTTTGGGGCTGGAATTCGCCTGATAACCTAGTTCCAAACTGGCACTATTTACGTGAAATCACCCGCACTGAAACATGCTGGTATAACCGTCTGTCCTTTGTGAATAAATGTCAAAAATACCGTTAAATGAGAAGTCCCTGAAGAAAACGGACAGACACCGTCGGTTTACATGGGTTGGTACCCATATATGGCCAGAATGAGGTGAACTTCCTAACATGGGATGACTCCAGACCCCCACAAAAAAGAGCAATACTCAACAAAATTTGTCTGCTTGTAGAAAAGATACGTACAATTTTGGCCGGAAAAATCAAATTTAGATCAGAGTTCAATAACTGGGAGAATTTAGTCAGGCACTGACTTCCTGACCTTTCCATTATAGAGTGCCAATTAATTAATGTAAACAGTTTACAATTAAAGGAAACCTTATTTTTTTTTATCTGCATTACTCAACAGACTAATATAGTAATAAATATCAACTACTACACAATGCCCAAAAAGAAGTCGGTAAAAGAAGAAAAATCATCTCGCAACTCCATAGACATGAACGAGCTGTCGTTCTACGAGGGACCTCCATGGGAACCACCAGAAGTCATCCTTGACCAGCTGAACGAATCGGGTATCAGCCCACCTGACCATCCCATACAACTCTGGGCGGTGGAAAACGTGGTCAAACTGCTGGACCAAGACTGTACCGTTCCTTTCATTGCTCGTTATCGTAAAGAACAGACCGACAACATGGATGTCTCAGTCATCAGAGAGATAAAGAGCTTGCAAGATGAACTCAAGTAGGTTAAAGAATTTGTAATTGTTATGTTGATTTCAAGTCATGGGCTGTTTCAGTGATCCTTTATTATTAAACTTGAAGGAGTAATTAAGGGGGCTTCTACAATATTTCATTCCACAGATCTATTTATTTACTTACACAGCTGAGGGGGAAGGGGATGTGGACAAATTTAGAAGTTTATATGTCCTACCGGGAAGTAGTCTAATGTCAGTTTAGAATTCAAGTTTCAACTTTTTCTAGAAGTTAATTACAAAAGTGCTGCTTTTTATCCTTAAGTTGGGTGTTATGGAAATTAAAAATTCACTCATATGTTTGGGGATGCTTATATGGTAATTTATCCATAAATGTTTCTGTGTATTGATTATGACTTCGTTATTCACCAAACATTATTAAAACAGTATGTAATTTGTAGTCTATCTGCTCAATTTTTCGTATAACATAGTTCTATTTGTCAAAAAGGCATCAATGTTTGAGTCTTTTGACTATGTTAGTATGCTTCAATTTCTAACAAATCCATTTTTTTTTCTTGTTTCTTAAAGAGTGGTACAAGATAAGACAAAGTTGCACCTGGAACAACTCGCAAAACTGGAAAAGTTGACGCCAGAGCTGCGGGAGTCATTCTGTGGAGCACGAAGCATGTTGGAACTAGAACAAATTGTATGTAAATGTTCTTTCTTGTTCTTGAATTGGTTAAGCAGAAAAAAATGTAG
Source organism: Eucidaris tribuloides (assembly GCA_001188425.1). Classification (NCBI taxonomy): domain Eukaryota; kingdom Metazoa; phylum Echinodermata; class Echinoidea; order Cidaroida; family Cidaridae; genus Eucidaris; species Eucidaris tribuloides. The sequence goes on along the minus strand of JZLH01S0061555.1, from coordinate 59,180 downwards.
TTAGCATTGGCCACCACTGTAATCAGGGACAAAACCGATTTAAGATCTGGATTACTTACTTACGTACTGAGAAGGTATATTTATAACGTAATTTGCCAGTTATAGCTACACCACTTGACAAATAGTTTACATAGTTGCTGTTTTGCTTGAAAGAAAAGTTTAACAAAATTGAGTGTAAAGAAAAGCCATCTAAATTTGTTTTACTAATATAATGTTAATATCACCACCCATCAAGTATGTTGTCGTTTTATGCCTACATGTAGATCTAATTAGTCTTTACACCACATTTCCTCATGTATGGATACACTAAGATACATGTAGCGTGAATTATCCAAGGGTGATATTTTGTTGCCTCCAAATCACACATAAAAACATTCAAGTGTTTTCACTTGTAGAAAAGCAGACATTAACAAAATTCTTAAATTCTTTCAATGTTGGTATTTTGTTCAATGAGTATAAATTGCTTCTCTTTTCATAATTGTGCCAGTTTGCACCGTACAAGCCCGGTAGCAAGAGCACGTTAGCAGAGAGAGCCAAGAAAGCTGGTCTGGAACCTGCAGCTGAGATGTTACTGGGCCGAGATTCTCAGTCCTTCAACATACAGAAATTCATCAAACCCAACGTTGAAGGTAAAGTTTGAAATGTTTACTGTTAAAACTTACATTTTGCTTCCCCTCCTCCTTACTCTCCCATTCCTTCTCATTTCACTGTATACCCTTCTCCCCCTCTGCTACCACTACCATCACATCCTCCTCCTCCTCCCTCTTCTCTCACTCCTCATCTTCCTTTTCCCTTTCCTCCTCCTCTTCTTTCTCCTCTTGCATCACCTCATACACCATTCTCATCCCCACCACCAAAATCATCAACAATACATTTCCTTTCACCTTCACACCCCGTCTCATCTTCCCCTTTAACCCTTTGGAGGCGTATGAGTTAACTCGTGTTGGGGTGTATATATAGTGAAATCAAATCGTCTCCAACGGGTTAAATCCATCCTCCCCTTCTTCTTTCTGCTCCTTCTCCTTCTCCTGTTCCTCCTCCCTTCCTCTTCCTCCATGTCCTCCTCCTCTTCATTGTTCAAAAATAGTTTTTGTCCATTTGGTTGGTTCTTTTATCATTTAGTAATAATAGGAGAAGTATTTGGGATATAGGCAAAATAGCATTAATCTGTAGTTTGATTTTCTTTAAAATTCTTGTTGATGAATGATTATGCTTTGAGGCTTTCAAGTGAAATGGAAACAAAACATATAATTTACTTATTGGAGTAATAAGATTATACAATTAAAAACATTCTTATCATGACTGAAAATTCATATCAGCATTCAGCTCTGAAAATGAACTGGAATTATGTAACCTTGTTAATGTGACAGGATAAGTTTACATAATTACATAACCTTAAAAAAAATATGTTGCCGTTGAATAAAAGAAATGAAACAGTATACCTTTACATCTTTCTTTACAGGTTGTAAATCAGCTGCAGATGTGGAGAAAGGGATTCAACACATCATTGCAAACATGATTGCAAAGGATAAGGATACCAGGGATCAACTCAGAATGATGTGAGTGAGATAATGGGTGATTTCAAATTTCGGATTAGTGTTAATGTTAGTGTTAGCTTAACAATAACATGAGCATTAATCCAAAACTTGAAATCAACCCATGTTAGCGAGTTGACCCCGAAATTATGACGCACCTCCGGAAGTTGGTGTTGTAGAAGGTGTTGAAAATCGTCTGCTGAGCCGAGCAGGGTTGCTGGTGTGAGCAATTTATATATGTTTGTCCAATTCACTAACCCCTAGCCCCAAGGGATTAAGAAAATCATCATTTCAAGTTCGTTGTTAGTGTTAGTGTTATTTTTGTCTCGGTGTACCCAGCTTGGTCGCGCAGTTGTATGTGTAATATGTATGGCAGCGTGATGGCGCATGGTAAACGGCAAGAAAAAATCATAAGACTTTAGACTGTGAAAGAACTAAGATATAATGAAATGGGTCAAATACAGTAACATGATATCAAGAAGTACATGCCTTTCTGACAGTGTTAAATTTGTATTACGATTGTTTAAATTTCATAGTAAAAATACAACATTTCTTCAGGTTTGCCATGGTTTCATGTTCGTGGATCAAGGGATGTGACGTCATGCTCGTGTTAACACTCACGTTAAGCTATCAATTACAGAATCGATAGTGACCGTTAATCCGAGTCGCAGTGTTGGAGTTAGGTTTAACGGCTCTTGACATCTACTAACACTAATCCAAAACTTGAAATCACCCAATGCTATCATGACAGATAAATACCTAGCATATTTTAGGGCACACACGAAGAACAAGATCGAGAACATTCCAACATCATTCAGAACTGAATCAATTTTAACATACGACAATGCTGTCAGCTTGTCCTGAGCATAAGCAGTATACCAAAGATTTTTTGGTATACACTGATTTTCTATTTCATACTGATATGCTGGTATTATTTACATATACTAAAATACCAGAACATATCACTGGACAGTACTGACTTGAAGTGATGCAAAAAAAAAAAACCCAAAATGAAACAAACAAGTGTTTGTCAGTAACTGTAAGTAATATAGAAATCACCTCTGCATTGTACATTCAACATTGCAGTCTGAAAGGAAGAAAATATGTGTCTTTGAGGTACATTTTTTTTACTGTAATACTTTAATATAATTTTCATAATAAAATGAATTTTCATAAAATTTTGTCCAAAGGCTTTATCTATAGACAGATAGACTGATTCAAATGATTACTTATCAGCATTTCAAAGTGAGAGTGTGTTGAAGTTTTACGTGTATGATATACCCAAGCAATGTGACTATGTGTTAAAGGTGGTAGCACTCATTGCAAGATGGGTCAAAATAGTATGAACTCTTCTCAAACTTAGCCTGAAGATAAAATATAGTTACAGTAACATGTTTGAAAAATGTCATACCAATCAATCAGCCACTTTCTATTCTACAAAACAAATGAAAATGCAACCTTGTGTTACCTCTGAGTCATCAAAAATGTAACCACCATTGCGCCAGGGGTCCTTTGCATAAACTTTAATGAGAGAAATTTCTCTGGTTAAGTATGAAAACTCTGGTTGGCATGATTTTACCATGCATTTTCCCATTTCTACGAATAAAGTTTTATGCAACAGGCCCCTGATTTGAATTAAACGGGGTCTCCACAGGAGTGACACTTGGATAAAATTATGTGAAAGCTGTGATATTTCTCATAAATGCCGTACTCTTGAATAAAAGCATTGTTCACGGTATGTTTGTCTAAGTTATAACTTGTCTATTGAACTTACTTTGGACCCATTTCTTACTAATTTCAATGCTGTGGGCCTGCACCTGAAGGCTACTATGTACCTTTTATAAGTCTTGACTTTTCTTTCTCCTCTTCACTTTGATAGATTGAAGAGCATCAAGGGGCTGATATTTCTCAGCGTGACCAAAGCGAGCGCAGCAAGAAAGAAGGACAAAGACGACAGCAAGGTGGACTATGAGAAGTACAAGACTTACATCGATGGAAAGTACCACATCAGGAGCATCAAACCACATCAGGTAATGGAAATAGAAGGTCAGTTTTAGTACATGACATTTGTTCTAGGGACCATTGCTCCGGCGATTATTTCATATACTAACGCTAACCTCAACCGTAATAAATCGTGTAGGAAAAGTGCCAGAAAAATTGCAATCCCTAATATTTGAATTCAGGGGAACATGCAGCTACAGAACATACTGGTCTATCAACTGAGTCACTTGTGACATGATATGATGGGGAGAAGACTTCACCCTGGGATGAAACTACTTGAGAATCAAGTACACTGTTGAAGGCTTCTGCAGTCTAAATTTCATAGCCAAATGTGTATTACTTTTTAAACAATCACCATCAGTATACAATGTGACAAGCGAATTTGTTGTGTGGCTTTGTATCGGATTAATTTCTATCAGGACACCATAATAATTCAATACTGGTAAATGAACACTTGTTTCTCCACAAGTAAAGTTCAAGACAAATCCTTCCCATGAGATATACTCCAGCTGGTGTATACATTGGTATGTTTTCATAAGTTGGGTTCTTGAGGGCTTTTTGACTTCTCCCAATCATGTGAATGCCCTTTAAAGGTAAATGACGTGATTGGGGGTAGTCCTCAACTTGGGGTGAAACTATCCTAGAATCAAGTAAACTGTGCAAGGATTCTACTGTGATAATTTGATAGTCAAAACTTGACTCTTTCTAAAATAGCTTCCATCTGTATGCCTTGTGACAGACAAATCTGTTATGTAGGATTCTATGGTATGCGTTTTTATAGGGGCTTGAGAGAAGCAAAATGCCAGTATGTTCATGCTTGATGTGGTTGAAGTAAACAAATTCAAGATAAATCCTTCCAGCCAGGAGATACACTCCAGCTGATGTATCCATTGATATATCTTTCAACCAGTTTGGTTCAAGAGGCATTTTTTGTTTCTCCCAATCGTGTCACTGCCCTTTAATACCACTTGCAGGTTCTGGCCATCAATCGCGGTGAGGAGCAGAATGCTTTGTCAGTCAAAGTCGTCCTACCTGACAGACTCTCACAGCAATTCATGCAATGGTGTAAGAAGAAATGGTCAAGGGCAGGGCCCCCTCACTCCTACGCTGATGGCCTCATCAACGAGTCAATAAAAGACGCGTACGCCCGTCTCATCTCTCCCATGATCGTGCGAGAAATCAGGTATTGAAGCATTGCATATTTATCTAATGAGCTGGGTATGAATTCATGTATTTGCTTCATTGGAAATCATTTCTGATGAAATATTGACATATAAAGTGCATCAGTGCATTATAAATATGTTTTCTCTGAAGTATTAACAATAAATAAAATAACAACTAATATTGCTGCATCATCTGTTATTGATATATTTCACGTTTACAACAACTTTTGCTTTGTATTATGTGTTATTCATTGAAGGAAGAGGTATTTTCAATTTTGTAGTTCCATGAGTATGGACTGGAATAAACAATAATAAGTTTTAAATCTATAAAGTATTTTCCATTATTATTTAAAATTTTATGGGTATTCAGTAATAAATGTTGACAGTTTATTTAATTTCTAACAAGATGCTATTGGTGATCTTCCGGTCATTACAAACTTTCAAAGCTCTTGTTCTGTCAAATGTAACTTCTGCCAATTTCCAAAATGTTACTCGATAATTTTCAGTTGAAGCATACTTTGATTATGTTATTATCAAATGGTTTGTCAAACAGGCTTTGTGGTGACCTGAAAATTTCACTTCAGATTATACACCAAAGTAGGAGTGTTATATTACCAATAACAAAGTGTTTGATGATCACAGATGAAGTGTTTTACAATGCATTATTTACAATTTCATCTTTTAGGTCAGACCTCAATAAATTGGCAGAGAAAGCATCGATGGACGTCTTTGCGCAGAATCTTCACCGCCTTCTCCTTGTTCCCCCCGTGAAAGGAAGGGTCATTCTGGGGGTTGACCCAGGTTTTAGGAACGGCTGCAAACTGGCCGTTATATCACCGACTGGTGAGTCATAATCAATGTACTAGTCTCCTTAAATATGTGGAATGTAGACAAGTGACACTCATTTAATGAAAAGTTAGTTTTACAGTGCGTCCCAGAAAAAACAGAACCCTAAAACAAAGGCTTATTGTGCAGAAGCAATATGGCGTATGATTGCACGAACAAGTTCAAAATAAACTTTGACTTACGCTCTTTCAAATAGATACATTAAGCAAACCTATTCACCCGTGCATCTCTGAGTACCATGACTTTAGAAATTTAAAGTGAAAAACCATTTGGTACACTTATTGGCTTTGACACTGTGCACTCCATGAAAAGAAAGAGATGGACAGCTGGTGTGCACAGTGTCAAAGCCAAAAATCAGAGCAAATGGTTTTTCACTTTAAATTATTAAAGTCATGGTACTCAGAGATGCATGAGTGAATAGGTTTGCGTAATGTTTCATTTGAAAGAGCATAAGCATAAGAACTTATTTTTACAATCATACGCCCCATTGCTTCCGCGCAATAAGCCTTTGTTTTAGGTTTCTGTTTTTTCTTTGACTCACTGTATAGTAAATGAAACAGTGACAGTTTAATATTGCAAAGGTCCCTTTGTTGATGATGATTTCAAGTGGCCTTGATTCTATGTTAGCTAAAGTCCTTAAGTGTACATTTTGTCATTTTATTCTAATTTCTTCTCAGAGAAATGTTCAATGATAGTTGTTACTATGAAATGCACTGCTGCAGCACTCAGTACACAAACAATTCATTGTACTTTTAAAGCCCAAGTTTAGTTTTGGGGATTTTTTGTTATTTGAAAGCTTTATTATCCCAAATCATAACCCTGCAATAATAGATCTGAATTCTTTTATTTTTTTTTAATTAATAATGAAAAATCCGGGACCCCCCAAAAGTTACATTAAGCATCTAATAAGGATTAAAAAAGCTTAAGTAACAGCGTATACCTTATCTGAAAAGACAGACGCACCTTTTAATAGTATTACCATAATAACCTTATTAACCTTTGGATCTATAATGTAAAATATTATTCAAAAATTCGGTCCCCCCCCCCCACATTGTTCAGAAATTAATGTAAAAAAAAACAAAGACAAAAAAATTATATGATAAATACCTCATCTGCAAGAGCCGTTCTGCCTCTTTCAGATAGTATAACACATGTAACCGTAAAGACCTTTTTAAACCCTTGCATGCTATAATGTCAAATTGGTCCCCCCCAAGAGCATGTTTCATAAGAATAAAAAAAAAAACTAAAACATTCCGAATCTATTTATTGCCAGCGTTAACTTTGGGCATAAAGCTTTAAATAACACAAAATAATCCCCAAAACTAAACTGGCTTTAACCTTCACCAGCATTATTCACAAAAACCCACATACTTGTATGGAATTTTGGGGAGCAAACTTACTGGCTAATCTAATACATAAATGTTGAGTCTGAACAGCGCATGAAATCTGTAACATTGCCAACTATATCTTAGTCTAACATGTAATAAAGCACCAATATTTACTGCAATTAATTCTTTGAATGAGAATGCAAAATTAGAGTCACAAAATGTTTGTGTAAAACCTTGCTGTGTTAACCATCTGTAAAACAAATGTGCATATTAAAAACTTCCTTTAAATGAACTAAAGTAAACGGTATAAGTTGCCCCTCTATCATGTCAAGCCATTTGGCAATCATAGATCTATGCGCCAACAGCCTTCAGACGTTGGATCTTAATACTCCAGCTTCCACTTATTTCCTCAAGTTTACCAAAACCAAACAGCTTCCAGCAAATTCTACTTTATGGTAGTAATTTCATAATAATGAAGAAGAAATAATGGTTTCCGCCCTTTTTCAATACCAGCTACTTGTACAGATGTCTCCTATATGCACACCGGCAACAAGTTTAAGGAAAGAGGCAGGTTGACAGACATAATCAGAACATTCAAGTAAGAAATGTGTTATTATGTTGTATGGAGCTGCTTTAACGGTGTGTTTGGCGCACTTGTAAAATATGTTTCTTGCAGAGTTATGTCATTTACATGTGAATCTAGTATGTTTTGCAGTTGTATGGACATTTCCCTCAGCCCCATGTGAATTCTCCAAGCTGCACAAATGCCCTTTACTCCTATAATAACCACATTTCTTGCAATATCTCAATAATTGTGATTCATATAAACAGGAAATATCTGTAGTCATTGTAGAAGTATCCCACTACCCTTTGCACTAAAACTAATTGTAATGGTGAGGATAGTGACAATGAGGAGGAGGACGACAACAACAACAACGATGAAGATGTTGATAATAATGATGATGATGACGACGAGTGATGATGATGATGATGATGATGATAATCAAGAGGATGATAAAGAAGTGATATTATCTGATATAAGCTTGCTTACATTCCATTCATATTGGGTTCATGTTTACCAGTTGTGAAACCATTGCCATTGGGAATGGGACGGCATGTCGGCAAACAGAAGAATTCTTCTCCCAACTCATCAAATCTGGAGCATTGAGGCCACTCAATGTCATGTACTGGTAAGGGCAAAAAGTGATGTATATCGAGAAATATATCAAATGGACAAATCCATACAAATTTCACGTATGAAAAGCACATGTATTTATTTAAAGGCAAGGTTCACCCTGACGTCAAGTTGGTTTTAATAAAAGCAGAATAATGAGAGAAACATATGAGTGAAAGTTTGGCGAAAATCCACCAAAGAATAAGAGACTCATGAAGGTTCAAAGTTTTAATTTTGTGATGTCACATGCGAGCAGCTCGCTATATGTCATTTAATATAAATTCCATAAAAGTGCCGTTTTCTCAGAAATTTGAAAATTATTTTACCTGAGCATTTACTATATTATCAGAAGCATTATTTCATAGGCTTCTGTGAAAACCCCCCATTCAATTATCATAAATCATTAAAAAAATGGCAATTTATGGAATTTATATTACATGACATATAGCGAGCTGCTCGCATGTGACGTCACAAAATTAAAACTTTGAACCTTCATGAGTCTCTTATTCGCTGACTTTTTACTTTCAAGTCTTGCGCATCATTTGAGACCATTTTCGCAAAAATCGGACGTACCGTTACGACGCTGCGCGACTTTTTATACATGCATGTCAACCCCAAAATCGCTCAAAAACGTGATTTCGTGTACAAAATCAACGGAAATTGTGTTTTCAGCCAAAAATCATAAATGTATGATTATTTTTGCTTTTACTGGTTGAAATGAATTAATTTTATGCTGTTAATGATTACGAAAGTGTCCCCAACAAATTTCATCGAAAAAACAATAGAAAACAAAAGGTCGAAAAAACAAAGAAATACATAAAAAATTCACAAAACAATAAAATACATAAGAAATTAATTCCAATTCGGCAAATTTTTTTATAGATTATTGTGAGAAATGTCAGAATGAATATTTTCACCAAAAAATAGTAATCTACTAGCTATTGTAAGTGAGTTATAGGTGAAAACATAACTTCATGCACTTATTTGCATAATTAATTACTTAAAAAATAGAAAAAATTAATTTTTTGAAAATTTTACTATACAGTCATGCAGTTTACATCCGGCTATATGCGCATGCAAATTTTCGCGGCGATCACGCGATCAGCGGCCGAGATCTGAAGGGGGGGTCAAATTGACCCCCCCCCCCCTCCAGTAAAAACCTGGTCTGAAATAGCCCAGTTAAAATAGGGTTAAAGGTTGTTCATTAATTTAATCACAAGTCTCTTGTGAGCTTTAACATGTGAGCTTTAAAGCTTAGTGACATGATTGGGAGAAATAAAAAAATGCCTTTAGAACCAAACTGGTTGAAAGATAAACCAATTGTACACTGGGTGGAGTGGATCTCCTGGCTGGAAGGATTTGTCTTGAGTTTGTTAACTTAAGGAGAATCAAGCATAAACAGGCCAGGAGTTTAATTTTATTGGGGCACGGTAGATTTAGTTCCCATAGAAGGCTACTCTGCAAATTTGTCTGTTACAAGGCATACTGATGGACATTATTTTAAAATGAGTCAACTTGTGACTACAAAATTTTCACAGTAAAATCCTTGCATAGTTTACTTGATTCTAGAATAGTTTTTACCCCACGTTGAGGACTACCCCCAATCATGTCATTTACCTTTAAAGGTTTGATTCTCAATATTGTGCATATTAATTTTTATCCTTATTCCATTGTCTTGTCTTGTTTATAAACCTCAGTTTGGGATTTGGTTTTTCGCAAGAAAAATAAAGCAGTTTCATCTCATGATTCACTACTACAGATAACTGTCACCACAAGTTTAATTAAAGGTTGTTCATTAATTTAATCACAAATCTCTTGTTAGCTTTAGCATGTGAGCTTTAAAGGTATTGGCTAACATTTACCACAGTTAAAAAAATCTGAGCCGCATGATTCCCCATGCTACCAGTGTCTTTGATGAGGTCTAAAAATGAAGCCCTGAAAAAATTGTATTTCAAAATGATTATTTAGTGCTTTAAAAAAGTGAAAATCGTAAGTTGACCAGATTCACTTGCCCATTTCCTCCCATAGACTTACTGTGTGTACACCTAGGTTAATAAAACTCGCCCCGAGTTTTATTGTTTATTCATGTATAACTTGCCATTGGCAGTGTAACTTTTCAAACTTTTGTATTCTAGGATGTTTATTTGTCCATTTGAACACTACAATGTAGCTCAGATATCAAAGTTTGACAATTTTTTTAATTGGAGCTCCACAATGTTAGCCTATCACTTTAACCCTTCTAGTCCTGTAGATAAAATATGGTGTTCTTGTAGACATGGCACTGTCACCGATTGATAAATAGGGTTTAAAAAAGATTGTTCTGTAGGATTAAATGATACTTGGAAAAGATAATACCTACTTTATTTGCTGTTCCTATTATACATTGATATGTTCTTCTAACGTAATATAACCCTTTATTTCTATTCTTTATACAGTATTGTTAATGAGAATGGGGCCTCCATCTACAGTGTGTCCCCCGAAGCAGAGAAGGAGATGCCAAACCTTGATCCAAACCTACGCAGTGCAGGTAGGGATGATCACTATTTAAATTTACCGTTTCACACTACCTTCCTGTGATAATGTACATGTACTTAAAAGTGCCATAGGCAACTAAGCAATAAATTAAGTGATATTTGGTTGTTATGGAACAAGTGATGCTATGTTTTAGCCATAGATGCCAGTTTTCAGTTAAAATTCTGAATTCAGGCTCTAACAGGCTCATCAATTATAACTGCAGACCTCCCAAGTATACTGAATTTGGAGGAAAGATTCTGAATTTTAACCATTCCCAGCTCTTGTTTTGATATGATTTTACTATTTTTCTTGATAATTTTACTACACACTCCTATGGGAAATGCTGTTTCTTTCCTATTTTTGAGCAAAATCATCCCTATTTTTCAGTCAAAAATGTTGGGAGGTCTGTAACTGGCATCTGTCTTTGAATTGGATAAAGATCACTTCCGTCTACTATTAGAAAATATTTAGTAAATGCAAGTATGTAGACAAATGCAATTATCGTATATTCGTTATCTGGTATATTATGCGATGATTACAGATTGTTTGTGATAATGGAATTTATTCCAAGTAAAATTCAGGTTACTTCTTCTGTAAAGAGGAAGAAAATGACAAGCGTCATGATATAACAGTTCTGTAATATCATCTGGTCAGGAGAAGAAATACAATAACAGTTGTCAGTTGTGTGTTCTTCTATCCTTCCAATCCTTCACAAAAATTCTTGATCAAGATAATATTATTTACATTTTGTTCCAATAACAGCACTACACAAGTAGCCAAAATTATTTCCTTTTTTTGGGGGGGGGGGTGTAGCCAAATGACAAGTTCGGATCGAAAACCATGACTGTGCATATTGCATATTTTTTGTCACAACAACAGAGAAACATTAATTAGCAAAATAGCAAGGTGCCTCAAATTTTCTTGTATTACTTCATATGGTTTGTTTGGTTTCACTGTTTTATTTGATTGTGGCATCTTTCTCTCTCTGTCTCTATGTATAGTATCAATAGCCAGAAGACTACAGGATCCATTGGCTGAGCTGGTAAAGATTGAACCCAAACATATTGGTGTTGGAATGTACCAGGTAAGAAACCTCTGGTTACAGTTTGGATTTTATCCTCATGCTTTCAATTTTAAATTTAAGGGCATAGTATAACAATGTTTCCAGTTTAAAAAATCTGAGCTACATGATTCCCCATGCTACCAGTGTCTCTGATACATTCTAAAAATGAAGCCCTGAAAAAATTGCTGTTTAAAACGATCATTAAGTGCTTTAAAAAAGTGAAAATCATTGAGAGACCATTCCAGCTTTCCCCCATAGACTGCTGTGTTGCAGAATTTCCTATCGGCTGAGAATAATGTGCCAATTTGTATCTGCACATATTGTACTAGTGACAGCATAACTGTCCGAACTTTTGTGTTCTAGGGTGTTTATTTGTCCATTCAAACACTGCCAGATATGTCAGATAGCAAAGTTCGACAATTTTTTAAAATGGGTCTTCCACAGTGTTAAAGCGTCTTTAAATTAACAGGCTAACATTGTGACGCTTCACATTTAACAAATTTCAAACTTTGATATTTGAGCTACATAGTAGTGTTTAAATGGACAAATAAATACCCTAGAATACAAAAGTTTGGAGAGTTATGCTGCCACTGGCAAGATATGCACAAATAAACAATTTCCACTCTGGTGGAGGATAAAATAGCCTAGATCTCCACACAGTAAGTCTATGGTATGGGAGTAAATGGGCAGATAAATTCAGTCAACTTGTGTGCTTCTAGATTTTCACGTTTTCAAAGCACTTAATCATCATTTTGAAATACATTTTTTTTTCAGGGCTTCATTTTTAAACATTATATTATCAAAGACACTAGGGCATGGAAGATTATGTAGCTCACATTTTTTTTTAAACTGTGGACAATGTTAACCTATGGCTTTAATTAACATCATTGTACTTAATTCTCACTTCGTTTTAGTCTAATATCAAAATGATTGTATCACATCCAAAATATGTACATATTTACCAGTAACAGCAATTTTAGTTTGTGAATGTTTGCGTAACACTGTTATTTTACTATTATAATAATAATCTAATTTTTTCCATCTCATAATGAGATCAAACTTTTATTTCTGTTAGATAATATCTTCAATTCTACATTGAGTATGCACTCTCACTTCATTTTCTATTATTATCTATTTTTGTGGTTACACTTGTAAAATAACTTTGGGATGTACATTTTGTCTTGTCAAAATTACACTAACTTCACTTGTTTCCTAAGATTTCCCAGTCAGCTCACAGTTTGTCACTTTGATATTACATTGTGATCATTTCTTTCTCTGCTCCGTTAGCATGATGTATCAGAGAAGTTGCTAAAGGTTGCACTGAGCAGTGTTGTCGAAGAATGTGTCAGTTTTGTGGGCGTCGACCTCAACATCTGTTCTGAAGTCCTCCTGAAGTAAGTGGGTGTGTCTTTTTGTGACCACGCACAATCTTCTTGGTTTGCAACAAGTTTATCCACTAGATTTTCATGGGAGAACAAGAAATATTACAGTAGTAGGTACTAGGTTTACGGAGTAACTTTGTATGATTTCTTTTGAAATGTGCAGCTCTGAAAAGAGCTTTACTTGGGCCCTTCTGAAATATGAATTTGTAGTTTTGCTTTATTCCTGTGTCATGAATTTCCATGATAAAAAAGGGGGTTAGCAAGTTAGTAGAATATCAATCTCAGATTCCCCTGATTCCTGAATTCCCAGAAGCAATGAATACCTGTAAGTTAGTCCACCACCAACTAGGTTTACTGATATAGACTTAATGCAGTTGTAATTAGGGTTGAGTTCATCAATCAAGTTATCTTCTAAGGCCTAAAAAAAAAATTGTAATGTTGCCCTCAAGTGACCAACCACAAAATGTGAAAAACAGGGTCACATTATTTTTTTTTTTTTGTAGCAGACCCAAAATATACAAATTCACTGTTTTGGGGGGGAAATGTCAAATTTGAGCAAATAATTTACTAAAATTCATATTTAATGGCTTAAAACAGCACTTTTTATGTGTGTTTTGGCCATTGGAAAGAGCTATAAAAAAATAATAATAATAAAAATAAATAATAAAAATTGACCAACCGACCCAATTTTTTTAAATTTTCCACTTGAGGGCTACATAACTTTTTTTTTTTAGGGGGGGGGGGTTGGGGCCTAACTTACTTACGTATTGTAGTGGTAAATGGTAGAATAATATTCTTCTGACACCTGTTTAGGGTTTCAGTTGTAGGTGATTCATATTCACTGTAATATTTGTAATACAATACAGGTAGTATTTCAACATGTATTGCTTGCCATTGTCAGATGTGTCGCGGGTATCACTCCGAGTCTAGCCAAGAAGATCATCGGCCACAGACAGAAGAAAGGGTCGTTCGTCAATCGCGAGCAGCTGCTGGAGGTTAAAGGTCTGGGGCCAAAGACATTCAAGCAGTGTGCTGGATTCGTGAGAATCAATCCCATGGCTGGTTCTGCTCCTCCAGAGTGTATTGTCATAACTGACAGGTGGGTAGATGTGATGACAAAGAAATCAAGTTTCTTTTTTTATCACCAAAGCAATAAAAAAAATGAAAATATTCAAAACCAATAAACAAGTATCAGGTAAAAAGAAAGAACAATTATTTTAACAACAATAACAAGTAAATATTTACAGTGGAAGGAAGCAGTCAGTAAAGAAACACTTCTTTTAAATGGCTGACCTGTAAGTAATTGCATGAATTTTCACATATGGTATTGGCATACATTACATGAACAAAAACTAGGGGGGAAAAAGAACAAGGAAAAAAAACCCACTAACTAAATTGCAAAATATAGTATGCCTCTGTTACAAAGTAATCACAAGGATTGTAAATGATTAAGTTATAGTAATTTAACCAAATAAGTGTTGAGGAGATAATGTTTGTACCTTGCTCTTAGAATATTCAATAATTTAGACTGGTGTATTGCACTTGGTAAAGAATTGCGGAGATTAAAACAACCACAGATTCAGGGCATGCGTTAAGGAATAATTTTTGTATAGCAAAACTGCTAATCAAAATCTTTATTGTATAGCAATTGCCAATATTTGTACAGCAGTTTCGTAACTTGAAGTAGGGTGCCTGAAGGATTTAAGAATTTGTGGGTATTTTACTCTTTTGATTTAAAATTTGTAGTTCTATAGAACAAAATGTTTATAAAAAGCTATTTCAATTTTCAAAACATGAGTACAAATTTTGAGTGAAATATGGACATTTAAAGTTTGCCAAAATTTTAACGTTAATCTGTAACGATACCCAAACGATAGCGGCACAAATTTGTATTCAGTTCACGTTTGCCTTGGCATCAGCTTATAATGAAGGGCGGAGTTATGCACGCGTAGTATGCAAATATACGCGTATGTTGTCAAGCAGTGGGCTTTCTCCGAAGCGATCGTCATACGTTTTACGCGCACATAATGACGTCATCGCACATGGCCAGAGCAGAATTGCTAGCCGCGGTGTGGGCGAACTGAGCTTGCATGCGATGCAGCGCTGAGATCTGCCCCGCTAGCTGAGGCGGTCAGTGCGTGCCGTGACCGGTGAGGCAGGCAGACAACAGCTGATCGCATTGCCACTGCAGAATTTGGATTTGCTCTCGGAAATTTGTGCCCAAAGCATTACTATCATGTATGCGCTTAATAAGTCAAATTCATATTTCGGTGTTAAGATTTACCTTACCATTGTCTTGTTCAGGTAATGACTTTATTGTTGCGGTACGTACTGTATGGGTAGTTATGCAAATTGCTCGCTTGTACTGCAGCTGCAGGCATGCAGTTACACATGTTTTGATTTTCCCTTGGCCGCATGTGCTACCTACGCAGTACGGGGACTTGCGGTGTGCGAGTGTGAGTGGGCCTTGTTGCGGCATTATTTTAAGGGTGAAATGTGATTCATTTTGAACTTTTTATGGACAAAATATTGTACTCTTAATTAATGATCTGTTTCTACCAAAAAGATTTTCAGCATCTGTAATTTGGGTATGCGCAAATTCATTTCCCTGTCTAACCATATTTTTGGTTGACCACTTGTATCGCAGATTTGCGATCCAAATAATTATATGTGTCGCAGTTGGGCTCAATTGGAGCGCTAATTGCGATGCGATACCGGCTTATGCGAGCCCTGCACAGATTATTGTTCTTGAAAAAAAATATTGTATTCAACTTGGGCAGATGGAGATTATTGTCAGATCAGTAAATATGATTGAATCTGGGGAGAGGTCATGGCTTAGCACGTGAGACCATGGATTCTCCTAGGAGGGTTCGGTTCAAACGCAGTGCAGCATTTATGTTTTCTCATTATCTGTATTACCTCCTCTCTTTGGTAGGATGTTAACCCGTTGACTACGAGATTCTGTAAATCTCCATAAACTTTGTACACGACCCATCTGGTTCCAGTAAGCAACGGGTTAAAGATTGTGTTTGGGATTTGCAAGTCCATTACTTCCCTTCATTATCAATACCGAATGGTAGTTTAGTACTTACAAATGGTGTATTGAAAGTTTGAGATCCATACTTCATGAATTTGTTGTTTTATGAGAAAAACTAATAACGATATGTTACCAGAATATTGTTCTTTCGGCGAGTTTAAATTTTACTCAAATTGCAAATTGCGGTTATGTGTACGTTTGCATGACCAGCGGAGCACACTGATTGATTAAACGGCTAAACTACGCGCGACCTTCGGCTAACGGCTGATCGGACAGTTTTGGAACGGTCCATGCACGTTGACGTCACTGTAAATTTTGAAGTTTAAATGTCCAGATTTTCACCAAAACTACGTATTCTACCCAAAGGTTCTATGACAGGTGTTTATTTATACTAATCTTCACATTGTGAACGATTTGCCTAGATTTCATTCATTTTGCTGTTTTCTGATGTGCAAATCCCGTACTCTGTCTTTAAGTTGAATGTCTCCAGTTGACATAGAAACACCTTGATGCTGTAAAGATTATGTTCATGATTTGCATACCCCACAATGAGCTTATTGAGAAAATATGCTAAAATCATTGATGAGGTAAAGATTCACATAAACCTTTAACTCTCACAAAAGCCTTGGGGCTGAAAACTCAGGTTTCATAAAAATAAAGCCTGATGAAATTCAAACAGAATGTGCTGTCATTACAATGCTCGCTGAATTTTAGTCTGACTGCAATACCTGATCAGTGTATCATCTAGTGAAAAGTGAATACATGCTGAAGTCAAGTGAAGAAAAAAATGTCAAGAAAAGCTGACAAATGAATGATAGCAATTATCTTAACTGTGGTTATTGATTTCATGGCATCTAGTGGAAATTTTACAACATTCACAGAATTATCAATTGTTTGTGTTTATAGATTGTGTGTTATATTGTTTGTAGATGACAGATTTTTATCTTTTTTCCACCCAAATATAATAGTGATGAAGATG
This sequence comes from Eucidaris tribuloides, assembly GCA_001188425.1. Taxonomy (NCBI): domain Eukaryota; kingdom Metazoa; phylum Echinodermata; class Echinoidea; order Cidaroida; family Cidaridae; genus Eucidaris; species Eucidaris tribuloides. The sequence continues at coordinate 42,158 of JZLH01S0061555.1, read as the reverse complement.
ATGGTGAAGACTGTAAAGGTCGTAAGAGGAAGACTACGTCTAAGTCAGCAGGTCCACAAAAGAAGAGGAAAAAAGCAGAAACGTCCAACTCCAGACCAGAGCCTTTGGATGCTACATGGATACATCCCGAATCCTATCAAGAAACACAAAAGTAAGAAATAAACTTGTGAAAAAAGTTTCAGAAACTCAAGTTTCATTGTTTATACTTTTCTTTCATATTCGTAACTTTACTGTATGTATTATGAGAAAGCCTGTTTATTTCTCCTGGTTATCACACCCCATTTGCTGGTTATCTAATTCTCGATATTTGCAATACTGTGTGCCACCTATCAACAGGCCTATTTTCAACTTTGGGGTCGACAACAGTTCTGCCGCAGTTTGTTGCGTGGCTATTTCA
>JZLH01S0061533.1:33273-44526 GCA_001188425.1 Eucidaris tribuloides | reverse complement strand
TATCTTGTAGAAAATTTAGTCCCCTTTTATATGATGTCACACACATGGTAATATATGGTTCCGTTACAAAGTTATCTTCCGAAATCTAAAAATTGATTTTTCAAGGCGGCCATTTTGAAAAAAATGGCTGCCACGGCTCTCCTGGGCAAAATTCTCGAGGGCCCAATATCAGAATTTGCGTTTTATGTGGAAATCAACATCTGTGCCAAATTTGGTGCTTTTAGACAAAAGTGAAAAATTATTCGACTTTATCACAGGCTCATGTGAGCTATTGCGATGCCTTTTGTCTGTCATTCGTTGTTCGCCGTTTGTTGTGTGTCGTTAGTTGTGTATCATTTGTTGTGCGTAAACTTTTCACATTTTCATCATCTTTGAAATGCATGATTGGATTTAGACCAAACGTGCTTGGAATGATCCTTAGGGGAAGGGGATTCAAGGTTTCTCATTTGGTATGAATCTTTGTTGCCTTCTCTATATGGCAATTTTATGCAAGTATGTGATGTCATACCAAAACATCTCTCCAATTGACTTTGAATATAAATTTTTAGAAATTTTAATTTTCAGGGCTAACCCTTTTTAAAAGGTATGTAAATTAATCTTAGCCCATGCATACCAGAGAAATAATGAGAGTAATTTTTCATTTTTCATGAAAAAACAACAATGTGTAATAAATTTGTATGATATCACCTACTTGGAAAACAAAGGTCATCTACAGAGGATAACAGCCAGACTTATGCAAATAAAAAAAAAACAATCATATCTTTTGAATGATGTAACCAATTTGCTCAAACTTTCAGTATTGTGTTTCTAAAAATGTTCTTTATTCATCAAATCTTTATTAAAGACACTATATAACATCGTGGAAGACCCTTTTTAACAGTTGTCAAACTTTGCTATCTGACATATCTGACACTGTTTGAATACAAAAATAAACACCCTAGAACACAAAATTTCAGACAGTTAGGCTGTCACTGGTAAAATATGTACAGATAAAAGTTGGCACATGAATTATTCTTGGCCGATAGAAAAATCTGCAACACAGCAGTCTATGGGGAAAAATTGGAATGGTCTCACAATGATTTTTACTCTTTTAAAGCACTCAATGATCATTTTGAACTATAATTTTTTTCAGGGCTTCATTTTTAGACCTTATCAAAGACACTACTAGCAGGGGAATCATGTAGCTCACATTTTTTTTTAAATGGAAACATTGTTATACAGTGCCTTTAATGGAAGGGGAAATTTCTCCTTGATATACTGGGTGAATTTTGTCATGTCTTTTTATTATTAATCCTGATTGACCTGATTCCATACCTTCTCACTGTACAGAGTCCCGAGTTCATCTTCATGCTGAGCAGCAAGGCTGGTGGGTGTGGCCTCAATCTGATCGGAGCCAATCGTCTCGTCATGTTTGACCCCGACTGGAATCCAGCCAATGACGATCAGGCCATGGCCAGGGTGTGGCGTGACGGACAGAAGAAACAGTGTTACATCTACAGACTGCTGGCAGTAAGTGGCAAGAAGCCGGTGTTGTAATCGAGACCTCAAAGTCCAAGACCCAGACCGAGACTGAGACCGAGACCCAGACTAAGACCAAGATTTCAGGGTCTGAGACCCAGACTGAGACCGAGACTTAAGGGTATGAGACCGAGACTTCAGGGTCTAGGACTGATATCGAGACTGAGATTTTAGGGTGGACCAAGACGAGACTTGAGGGTATGAGAACGAGACTGAGACCAAGACCGAGACTTCAGGTCTAAGACTGAGACCAAAACTGAGACTTCGGGTCGAATACTGAGACCGAGACCGAGACCGAGACCGAGACTTCAGGGTTATAGACTGACACCGAAACTTCAGGGTCTGGGAATGAGACCGAGACTTCAGGGTCTGAGACCGAGACAATTGTGATTGTAATACATGGATATGTTTTAAAAAATGTGCGAGGCACTAACATAAATATTCTACTAAACATACACAATTTGTAATTTTGTAAAACAAAAAATTAAAATGTTAACATTTTCAGAATGCTCTGTGTGAAAAATTGCCTTGTACAATTTTACGCATGGAGCGTGGCAAAAATTTTAACATACTGTATATTCTGACTTTTGCCCCTCCCTCCATCCAAAATATAGAACAACGCCCCTGGGAAAGGTGCATACCTCCGTGATATGGTCCAATGATCAGTCAGAGTAAAATTATGAAAGAATGGCCTTAAAGGCGCTTACCAATTAAGACTACAAACCACCAACTTTACATGTTATTTATCTTTCAATAGACGGGCAGCATTGAGGGGAAGATCTTCCAGCGTCAGGCTCACAAGAAGGCGTTATCTAGTTGCGTCGTTGACATCGACGAGGGCGCAGAGAGGTACTTCTCACCACTAAGTTTACATGTTATTTATCTTTGAACAGACAGGCAGCATTGAGGAGAAGATCTTCCAGCATCAGGCTCACAAGAAGGCGTTATCGAGTTGCGTCGTCGACAGCGAGGAGGACGTCGAGAGGCACTTCTCATCACTAACTTTACGTGTTATTTATCTTTCAATAGACAGGCAGTATTGAGGAGAAGATTTTCCAGCGACAGGCTCACAAGAAGGCGTTATCTAGCTGCGTCGTCGACAGCGAGGAGGACGTAGAGAGGCACTTCTCGGTGGGTGAACTCCGAGACCTATTCCGGCTAAATGAGGACACTCTCAGTGACACACATGACAAGTAAGGACCAATACTTGGTTGGGGGACAATTTCTAGGACAACATTCTATTGTAGGAGTTGACAGCTCAGTGTGATTTAGCCCCCCCCCCCCAAAAAAAAAATAAAATAAAAAATAATAATAATAATAATAAAATAATGAAAAAAAAATTAAAAAAAAATATATATATATAAAATAAAGAATAAAAATAAATACAAAATGAATAAAAAAAAATAACAATAAAAAACAGCCATCAAAAAATTACAAAAGACCTGTCAATTTACCTTGTAGAGTTTAACATACCAGCATCATGTTATCAGACTCAAAATCAGACTCAAAATCAGATTCAAAATTAGCCCCATCGGCCCCCCCCCTCCCCCTCCCCCAAAAAAAAACATGCAAAAATAACATTTTAGTTCAAATCCTGATAGGAGTAGAAGAAATAAATTTGCCAAAAGGAGAATGCATTCATTATCTTATTGTATCTCGCTTCTGCTTAGTTGTCCATATACCCTGTGTTTGTTCAATTATCGTAATTCTGGAGAATGTCTTGGTGGCATTTTGATCATACTTGCCAGGCCATGCACATGAAGTGTGGATGCACTGATTGTTGGAATGAAATTCCTCGAAATTCATAGGTCGATAGGTTTATTACCTTTGTCATAAATTTTGCACCATTCCAGCGATAACTATACCATGAGATTGAATGATGTTGTGTGGCTTGCGCAGAGTATGGTATTAATTAGTAATAAACAACAACAACAAATGTCTTGGTTAATCATATACTAGCGTATTATGTCTTAATTATGTCTTATTTTTCCTTTAAATAACAGTTCAAATGCCAGACCTGCGTGACAATCCAAGGTCCGCCCCCGCCCCCGGGAGTTAAATTGCGGCAGTGACCTCTCCCAGTGGAATCCACTGTGCAGACAAGTGGGATCCTAGACCGCACTGAAAGGGGGTCCGTGGAACACCAGAACGTCTCATTCCGTCCTTCCATCACAGTCCCGTGAACAGATCAAGCCGGTCTAAGACCCTCACGGACCAGAGTTGTATCCGAGCGGGCCTCTGGTGACTCTTAGGTCTCGGTCCGGTCACCTGTGACAAATCGCTATGACAAGGTATGTATTTGAGTGGCCTTGGGTGTCTTAAATACTAGGGATGGATCTCCTTTCGTGTTCCATCACAAGGTCTCACACAGATCAGAGACAGTCTAAAGACCCCTCACGGACCGTTTTGTCTGAGGCATTTCTTTGGTGGCCGGCCTCAGTCTCGCCGTCAAGTCACCTGTACAATCCTAATCGGAAGGTTCGTTTCTGTGGTGGCCCTCACTTTCGCAGACACCGCAGGTAATGTCTCCTTCCTATTCACTCATCAAGTCTCACGAACAGATCAAACGCGCTCTAAGACCCCTGATCCTAGTCGGCCTCGACGGCAATTTCTCCGTACCTCGGTCTCAGTTCTCGACCACAGTCACCTGTACAAACCCTGATGCAAATGTTATGTTTTGGGTAGCCTTGGTCTCAGAACACTGTGGTATTGGATACATTTACTGTCACAGACCGAGGTATGAGCTTGCTGGGGCGAGTTCCGCCGGATGTTTTCGCTGAACTGTCTGACCTGAAGGACTTGGTATGGTAGTGACCGGAGAAGTCGCCGTTGAAGATTGGAACTGAGAAAGTTACTCCTTGCTTAAGTGGATGTGGTGAATGTGAGCGGTAACTGCTTTCAATAGCTCTTTGGGTAAACGCCTAGTATGAAAGACCATCTTTGACCACAAGTGCATACATTTATCTTTTATGCGCAATATGCAGAGAGCATTGTGGCAAGATGATCAAGCGTTAACAATCACATTGAAATGCATATTGAAAAAAAAAGCTTCACAGTCTGCTCCATTAGACAGGTGGACTTATGCTATAAGCATTGCGCAAGCCGCAACTGATAAGTAGAAGTACGGATGCAGAGGCCATACCCTCGACTGCACGACACTTGTTCTTATCTGTGCGTTGTCACATTGGTAGTTAGCCTAGTCAGAGATACACACATTCAAAAATCCAGAAATACCATGTAAATCAATAATATGTAAAACACACAGTTGCTACCGCTCATGATGCACAACAATCAATATGCCATACAAAAGTTTTAAACATTGCCAAATTTTTTGAGTCTAGTGAACAAGATAATTTGGACTGGTAGTCTATGGAAAATTGTGTGTTAATAGTGAAATGAATGTGTCTCCAATGAGTTAAACATGGTTTGTAAGCCCAGGGTTATAGGCTAGCAAATTCTGTCGCCGGCTGGTAGGAAGAGTTATGCAAGCGCGAGCAAGCAAAGCTGGAGGCGTAGCGCGTCCTGGATTCCACATAGAAAAAAAGGCATTTGAAGCTTAAGATATTTATTTTACAAAATAGCATCTTCCCTGAAACGTAATGATTTTTTTTAAAAACTCAAAATACACAATTTATGTAGAATTCAAACATTTCACTGTCATTTAAAGCTTTTCTGTGCCGGCCTGGAGACTAATAAATTCAGCTCAGTGAGTGGTCAGGGCTTGCATGTTTGCTGTGCCGGCTATACCGACTTGCGCCGAGCCGCCGCTAGCTATAACCTGTTGTAAGTAAAACTTTACTTTGAGAATGTGAATCAATAAGGTGTATAGCACTGCTAGATGATACATGTACACATTTCATTAGATAAAGCTTTTGATGTAGTGATATGCTGTCAACATATTGATCTACCAGTTCATACTTGTGACAGTTTTCTGTCCACAACATATTGTCAGCAGTGTGCAACGTCTGGATGAGAGTCGTATTGCATAGTTTAGAGTGACAGAAAAGAAGGGGTAAAACTCATAAGTAAACTTTGTCACTTCTGTATTAAACTGACATAAATGTTTCTTTTCTCCACCATTCCATCATAAAGACTATATCATGATTTCAATTAATGTGATTTTAATTACACAAGCAAAATACTGATCAGTGATGAAAGAGTTTGTAGGATGTACAAATAAATGAAATTCTTATGATCATTTTCGAATTAGTAGACATCTCTATGTTGTTTTATTGTAATATTGTGAAATTCAAGACATCTTCATAAGATTATAGCACATGGGCTCTCCACAAATCATTTGTTTGAATAGACATATATGTGTATAAGTGCAGTTTGGAGTTGAATTTCTTACCAAGTTTGGATGTTAGAACCTTATTCACCTTAATCTATTTCAGTCAAGGTCAATTCTGTAGGTCAAGGCAAATAAGTCAATGTAAAAATATACCTGCAGTTTCTTTGGATTTAATACTTAGCCAACCATAGCTTGTAGTTAGATGGTAGATCCAATGGCCCGTCAAAGGTCACTATGTGAGGTCAAACTGTAAAGTTAAAATATACATGTATGTTTCTACTTGTTGGTAACTTGCCAACCATTTGGCCCATGCTGTATCCAAACTTGGATGTAGATGCCAAGAGAGACTTCAATGTAACTTGGCTGTCAAAGGTCAATATTGGTCAAAAGTCAAAGAGGTCAATATGTTAAGAATATTGGATAAAAAACAATTAATAGCTATCTCCTTGTCTTAAATTACTACCCCTAAGGAGATCACTGAAACAGCTGAATTCCTATCACATAAAAAAACAAAGTCATGAGGCAAGATTACATAACAACATGACATAATCCTGAGTCTTATTTACCTCTTTTGCAATTATGATAATAAAAAATGTATTTAACTCAAGCCACATTGAAATAACTTGCCCTTAAATATTTTTACATTCTTCGTATCGTTGGATTCACTTCTAATTTTGTACACTTCAATTGTTACATTCTAAATTCCATGTTTTTCAGATTTTACAAATGTTTTATGGTTTAATTTGGTTATTTCTAGTTTATTTAAAAGTTTTTTTTTTTTATATATTTTCATATTTCTGGTTGCTAAATCAGACAAAAAAATAATGGAGTTGTCTCTCAAGATTGTTTGTCTCCTGGTGTCTGGTGTGCATTTGTCACTTTAAAGGCAGGTTCACCTCTGACATCGAGTTGGTTTTAATAAAGCGAAACAACGAAGAAACTATTAATGCGAAAGTTGGCGAAATCACCAAAGAATAACAGAGTTATTGAGGTTTCAAAGTTTTAAATTTGTGACGTCACATGCGAGCAGTTCCCTATGTTCATGTATATAAATTCCATAAATTCTGTTTCTCAGAAATTGGAAAATGATATTTACTGTGCATTCAATATACCTCATCAGAACATTATTTCAAACATGCTCGATGAAAAAAACAATATCATGAACCACTTAATAATGGCAATTTATCGTTTATATACATGCACTTCATTGGGGCCTGCTCGGCATGTGACGTCACAAATTTAAATCTTTTGAAACCTCATAACTTCTTTATTCTTTGGTGGATTTCCGCCACTTTCATCATTATGTTTCTTTCATCGTCTGCTTTTAGTTAAAAAACTTGATGTCAAGTGAACCTTGCCTTATAACAGAAGTATTGTGCTACTTAAGCAAGACTCTTCAGATCTAAGGAGGCCAGTGTAAACTGGAGGAGGAAAATCAAGTAATTAAAGTATTTGACACAAATACAGGAATTTGCTGAGTTTTTTCAAAGAGCGAGGAACATATTCTTGTTAACTCTAGTGAAATCAGAATAAATTTTGCCCTTCATCTCTGTATTATCAAAGTAATGATAATATAAGATCAAATGTTTGAATCTGTCTACTTTTAATGTGACTCTGAAAAAGATTGAGCCCCAACACGGATTCGACCCTGAAACCTATCTGATATTCTCCGGTCGTCGGCCGGCAACAACCACCAGGCCACTCTGGGTGGTAACGGCAATGCCACTGGCTTACTGAGCGGTTACAATACCCAAGAATCAATCCTTAACGTCTATGCTCACTTAATATTTAAAAGCCCCCAGTAGACAGAATTTTTTTTGTATTAATGAATAAGGTTTGCAGGAGAGAGAGTTTCTCTCTCAAACTTGTTCATTATTCATAGTTTGTAATGTTTGTGGCTGTACCAGTCCACATTATTGGGAAGAGCTCATCAGGAGCCAACAGCTTTGCATTAACCCATTGACGGCCTAACATACAACATACATGTCTCTCGGGCTGGGGTCTATGCAGAATGTAGTGTACAAAAGTGGTCAGAAAGTTTGGACATATCTGCTTTTGATTTCTGAGTTGTCATGTATAGTTTATCTCATGCGGTATTAATGCGGAATTTTCATGAATGGTATGTACATGTAGTGCTAGCCTTATGACTGTCATTAACTTACAGATATCTCTCCCTTTATATCAGTCAGCTTATCTGTCATGCCCCCTGTTGTCTCTTGAACCGAACAACCATTCTACAGCTATATTATTGACAAAGAACTTAGAACGGATTACTATTTTATATCTACTGTGGATTCAATAAATAAGCTCCCAGGAGTACTTTTCTAACATTATTTTGACCTTTTAGGACTCTGATTTTTGTTTTGATCTGTTCTCTTTGCTATCCTTAACCCAGTTATACAAGATGTATATTTGTTCAGACTTAAATTGTGACATAAAGTGTTTACAATTTTGGCATTCATGGCGGCATTATAGCTTTTTGAATATAAAAATGAGTCAGATCATTTGAAAATTAACTGTTTGCTGAAGCCCAACGATATTTTGTCGTAAATGTTGCTGAACAATTCATATTTTTTATTTTTTTTATTGTTTTTTGCTTTTTAATAACTCAACAATAAAGGATGTCCCCAATCGCCCTCTAAAAGCTTCCATTTTTGGGCGCAATTAAAGACTAGTATAACACTGTGGAGACCTGTTTAAAAATGTGGTCGAAGCTTTGCTATCTGGACAATCTGACAGTTTGAAATGACAAATAAACACCCCTAGAACACAAAAACGTTTGGAATTATGCTGTCACTAGTACAATATGCTGCAGATACAAATTTGGCACATATTGTATATCAGTGCGATAGGTAATTCTGTAACACAGCAGTCTTGGAGACAAGCTGAATAGGTCTCCTCAATGATTTTCACTTTGTTAAAGCACTGTTCCGCATGGTATATATCCAGGGCTTTTCTCGCTCTCCCTCATTCTTCCTGACGACGGCCAGAGCATCTGACCGAACCTGCCATGACCTCCGGCTGTAGTTTTCCAACGTACATGTTGTTACCGAAAACCTCTCATCGACATTGTGAATTCGTCATGCAAACATTTAAGCTCTTATAACACTTAATGATTTTTTAAACTGCATATTTTTTCCAGCGTCTTCGACTTTTAGACCGTACAAAGACACTACTAGCATGGGGAATCATGTACTTCAGATTGTTGTAAATAAACATTGTTAATACAGTGCCTTTTACATGAATATAAAATGATGGGGGGGGACCCCAAGAAGAAGAACGGATCGCGTTCCCACGACCCTTAGTGCCAGTAGGAATGGGTTACGTACTGCCTACCTCCAGTCAATGTTTCAAACGCTCACAATGTATGCACTATTGACAAGTTTTCAGTAAGTTTTGAATTTCTGTTTTCTGAATGATCCTGGGTAATGACTACAATACTAGCGCGAAGATAATGAAAGTGTTATTTTCAACCACTCTGTACTTGGTGTTCCTTGGACCTATGTACCAAAGAAGCACACCAATCACTTTATGTTTCGCACTCTGCTCCAGTACAAGCCAATGCTACGTCAATTTTCTTTATCTTCATATGATCTCCATCTCCCTGGTACAAAATTGAGTTGTTGTGTGTATTGCTTAATACATATAGTAAATAAAATGAGGCAATGCATGTGATAGAGAATCAGACAATAATATTTAGTTCCTGATACCTGTCACCTGCCAACATTTATGAAGGCCTACACTATAACATCTGTCCATACTAATGAATCTTGATATAATAAAATGTGATGGTTCATGTGGAATGATGGTGATGATTAATGACTGATGAATGATGATGAGATGATGATGATATGATAGATGATGATGATGATGATGATGATGATGATGATAGATGATAGAGTGATATATGATTGATGATGATATGATTGATAATGATGATGTATGATGATGTGATGATCATGATATGAGTGATGGGATGACTGATGATGATGGATTTGATCGATGATGATGGCATGATATGGTGATGATGTGTTTTGTGATGATAATGAAGATAGTCATAATCGATAATGGGGTGATTTATGAATGTAGATGATCGGTCATAATCGATTAGAGTGATGCTCATGGTGACGGTGATGAATAACATGATTCACTGATGATAATTTGGTGGTTCAACTAAATTTATGGGGTGATGGTGATGGAGGATATGATGATGGTGCGTGGTCCGTTGGCCGTAATGTGTGAGCGATTTGATGATTATTATGGTGATGGTTAATCGATGGTTGCTGCATATGTTGTGTCGCTGCCGTCGTGTGATATCGTGGATATAATCGAGGGTGAGATGGTTCATAATGAAGTTCATAACGATGAGTTCAGTATGTAAATGGGATAATGTGAATGAGAGAATGATGATTCTTATGATTGAATGATGACAGTGATAATAATGTTAATGATGCTGGTTGTTTGATGTGATGATGAGCATGAATGATTATGATGTGTTGTGAATGTACAGATGGTGGTTTGTTGAAAACAGCATATGAATGATTATGATTATGATGTTAATTAAGTCAAAATTATTGTGGTGGATGATGATGATGTATGTCTCGTGGTGGTGTCATAATATAATGGTCGGTGAAATGAGAAGATGATGATAATGATGGTAATGATCCATAGTAAATTGATGGCGGGGCCTTCTTTGTGGTGGTGTAGTAATGCGTGAGAGTCTATGATGAATAATATGATGGATGATGTAATGATGACATGGCGTATGATGATGCCCGGTCATACATATAGGTATGGCTGTATTGAAGCAGGAGTGATGAGGCATGTGGTTAAATTATGATGATAATCATGAATGATTGATGAGTGCTGATGATTATGTGATGACTGAATGATGATAGATGAAGTCTGATGGAGTGGGGTGGCCGGGATTGATACATAACAATGATTTTAGTTTATGATTCATTGAGGACCAAACAGTATTCCTCCACTTGTATCTATCCGCATTGAGATTGTTCATTTCACCCCACCCCTTCAAGCGCCAAAGGAATAAAGACATCAACTCGTGAGATCCGCATTGATCCGCGCCATTTTATTTATTTCACAAGAATTCAATGAATGCGAGATCCCGTGTTATGCCTACTGGGAAATAAGGACCACCGGGGAAGATTGGGATTAGTGTAAGCACAGTTTTAGAGCCAAAAATTGAGTTCAGAATTAGATTAAGATCTATACCAAGAACAAGAAAAGATAATTGATATAGGCGTACTGTACGGTCTGCGGCATCTCGGATGTCAACTTCGTTTCCATTTCTACGGAAGAATTTCGGCGACGGTGCGGCATGTTACTCAGTGCAGCTAGTGCTATCTATTGGAACCCTCTCCTCACGTACTGTGAACTGCGCGCCGTGCCTTTTACGTCGGTTAGTTATTGATATTCATTCATCC
>JZLH01S0061533.1:7344-23507 GCA_001188425.1 Eucidaris tribuloides | reverse complement strand
CATAGATTTCAATACTTTGAAAATTTGAAATCAACTTTTTCTTACCATGACTCGATTATCATAAAAAAAATCTTTTGTTCTTATAATTTATTTTTTTGATGTAGATATTGTTTTGTACACTCAACACATTCAAAGTTGACATGGAGCATTTACTTGGTGGTCAAATCGGTCTCAACGATAGCATCTACGCGCACATCAAGGGCCAGAAATATGAGATTGCCGTCAACAAATCAGAGCCAGCTCTTGGACTCACAATTACTGACAATGGTGCGGGTTATGCCTTCGTTAAGCGCATAAAAGAAGGATCCGTTATGTCCAAAGATGCCCATATAGACGTTGGCGATCATATAGTGATGATAAACGACCGGGAGCTCATTGGGTGCAGGCATTACGAAGTGGCCAAAGCGCTCAAGGATTTACCGGTGAATGAAGAATTTACTATGAAGCTCATCAAACCAAACAAAGCATTTAGTAAGTATTCATCATTTCTTCTAATGTATATTTACCACCAATCACTTACATGTATGTAGTGTTTTAGAACTTGAACATAAATTTTGGAGACATTGTATCAGTATAATGCAGAGTACTGTTTCTTGTTTTTTTTGCAGACCTTATAATTTTTGGCCTGTAAAGCAGACTGAAGGCACTCCTTCCCCATTTTTCTTGTGTCAGTTACATGTAGTTTATTACCGACAGTCTACATGTATGTGTAGTATCCTCTAAAGGCTCTAAAGCAGTAGGGCCTATGTTTGCCATTTGTACATGTACCATCAATAGTGTTTTTCATGAAGTAATAAATGATTTGTGTTCATATAATAAAGTCACAGGTACAATTACTGATTTCTACAATTAGGAAGTTTTGAAAATTTGGCAATGTACATGTACATGTATGTCTAGAAATCACCTGTGTTAATGCCAAATGTGGTAGTGTAACTGATTAAATTGAAAGCACAAAAACGAGCATTATTGTAGGGACAGTGATTTTCCGTTTACCGGTGAATCGAAACGGAAAATCTGCTTCAGTTGTTTACTTTTCATGTGAAAATGCATGGAATTCACCTTTGCAAAACGGAATTCATGTTATTGCTGTATATATTTTCTATGACAAAACGGAATTTCCATTTTAAGATCAAGTTGAAATGGAGTTATGGAGTTACAGGTTTTCAGAAACGGAAAAGTCCATTTTTTGAAACATAAAAATTACTGTCTGTAATTATGAAAACATGCATGTAAGGTATGATTTGTTGAAAACTGGCATCACTTCGCATTATTCCGCAGTACTCTTACTCTAGCTACTGATAGTACCACTTTGTGAACATCAACAACAAAAAAATCAGGGATAATTTGCAAAATTTTGTTTGAAAAACTACATGTACATGTATACAATATGCCAGTGGAGATCCAATTTAAAAGGATGCAGGAAGTCTGTGAAATAAGTCAATAAAATAATCTGAAGGGCAATTCCGTGATTAGTTACGTTACACTTTATGACAAACTTTACTCAACATTTGGCTCTTACACGAATATGCTTTCATATTATTTTTCTGTTTTGGTACTGTCAATTCTCTAGACTGGCACCTACTTCACAACATCAAGCAAAATCTTGAGACATGTTTCAGTGGGTAATAATAAGAACTTTAATTATGGTTAGTTACGTTACGTAAAGAGGACATGGGAAAAAATGACAAGTCTTTGTCCTCAAAGTTTCCTCAACCTGTTTTCAACTGAAACAAACTGTGGTATTTATGCTATTTCTGGTATCTTGATAAGTCATTTGATATATACGTAACTTATTGATAAAAATCTGTTCATTTTTAACTACAACATCAAAAACATGGTTAGTTACGTTACGGTTAGTTACGTTACATTTTGTCCAGCCACACAAATTTGCGTTTATTCATGTCTTTTTCAGATTTAGTATGCATATGTGGGGCTTTATTACTTTCAAAACAATGAGAAGAGGCTATTGGCATAGAAAAAACTGCAGAATAAATGATAATTTTTCATAAAATTGAGATTTAGTCACACTAGTCCCACATGTGGTATTTCATGTATGGTTCTGATTCTCCTAGAGGGTGCTGTTGAAGATGTAAAATTTAGAGTAGAAATGATGTCCCCCATTGTTTCTTCATGATTCATACCCATTCAAACCATTAAAATGTAATACGATTCGCGATAGACCAATTTATATAATTTGTGATTTGTCCAATAATTCACGGAATTGCCCTGAACCATTCTGGTGACAAGAGTGGATCTTAATCATTAACCATGAATCTATGTTTACAAGTTATGAAACTGATTAATAATTTCTGTAAACATGTCAGACGTACCAAGTTACTAAATACTTGTCAATTCACAAGACAGTTAAAGTTCATAATTGGATGTGAAGTGGGGTTGCAGGAATGCCTCAGTAAAACGGATTTTGAACTGACTTTTGTCATTTAAATGTTATCGCAAAGTCCTATTTTTTTTTTTTGCAATGCCCCAGATTGTGTATGTTCCTTTGAGTTTGCTTTTTTGTTTATGTAATAGGCAATTGGAGTTTTTCTCTCTGAACAAGTAAAATGCTTGCATGTGTGAGTATATTTGTGTGTGTGTGTGTGTGTTTGTTCCTATCTGTAGTGCCCATGGGTGTGTACCTGTGTGTTTTTTATGGTGGTACATGTATCTGTGTGTTTGTGTTTGTATGTGTTTGGATGTGTGTCTGTAGGAAACCCATGGTTATGTTGTCAATTCATGTAGTAGTAGATTACTTATTTCATGAAGAATAAATCATTTGAAACACGATAAGTGGCCTACTTGAAATATACCTGTACATGTACCAAATTCCAGCATTACTATGGAGTGAATCGGGAGGTGTGGTCTCCTGTACAATAAGGTACAGTGACTCATTTTGTAGGAGTTCCCTATCATTTAACTGTTCTTGTGGTATGGTATTGATTTTGTGTGGACTTCAGGTAAGCTCATTAAGCTTTAAGTTGCATGTAGTTGTACTGTGTAAACTATTCAAAGTTAGTTGTACTTTGGAATTTGAACTTATTAGGAGGATTTTAGTCTAAGTCACAGGCCAGTAGCTTTGTACTCAACTCAATTACATGTATGTTTGTTCAACAGAAGGCAGGCTTTCCTAACTTTTTATGTGGATAAAAATTACCTACAGGTGTCAAAAATAAATTTTTGTGACCAAAGAGGGGCTTGTTTTGATTTTAGGGGCCTACATACATGTACATGTATTGTTTCTTATATCATTGCTTACAATTTATCAATGTCATATTCCGTTAAAGGGGAATGAAACCCAGACATCTATTTGATTTTAGATAATATTACAAAACAACAAGAGAATGAATCTACTGAAAGTTTGAGCAAATTTGGCTTAGCCATTCAAGAATTATGAATGTTCAAAGTTCATTTTATCGTACTAGGGAGGATTCTTAATTATATTAATACAGCTGTACTGCTACTATTTGTTTTTGGTTTTGTAGTTTCACAACTTTTCCTTTTTCTCAGGCATCAGTTGAAAAGGTGAGCCAATTAATTCAGGAAAACATGCAGAATCATTTTTGTGGGTACATGTACTTAATACTTACAGAGCAAATTAATATTTGATAAAACATGACAAAAAGTTAAAATTTGTCGACAAGACAGTGAGAAGTTCTCCATGCTCTTATCACGAAAAGTGGCAGATTTGTTAATGTGAGAATCCTCCCTAATAAGGATTAATTCATGAATTTTGAACATTCATACAAAGTTAGCTATTTTCTCTCTGTTATTGTTCTGCATTCTTCAAATGTCTGTGTTTCATTCACCTCTAAGTCTAACTCCATGTAGCAACTAATCAGATCCTACTGTACAACTTGCCAAGTTACAAAGTAGGCCTATGTGTATTATCCAGTCAATAAAAATGTTATAGAGTAACTTAAAATACTAAGCAATATCAAAAAGAGATTTACATCTTAGTTGATTTATGAGAGCTGCTTCAGAACAGTTTGGTCGCAAATATTCCTGCCAATCCTGTGTACATGTATAAGCCTATGACTTTATATACATTTCATTTTCTCCACAATAAGTATGCAATCGGGGAGGTGGAATACCCTGATACAATCATGTACAGTAGTGTAATCAGAACTGAAACTGAAAGGTCTGCTAGAGGAGATAAGTGGTGGATTATTTCTTGTTTTTGACAATAGCTGAAAACATCATTTCTATAGATGCATTCTATTCTGTGGTTGCCCATAAAGTAGGGAAAGTAGGCAGATTTTGCTTTTATGCAGAGGTTGGATCTTATGACAAAGTAAAAATTGCAAAGTTGTGTTGTTGTAGTTATGATTTTATCATAAGTTACAACAATAGAGAATCGCATAATGTTTAAAGGGATGGGCATGAAATTACAATACAATGTACATGTACATGTATGATGAGAGGTTGTACATGTATTTCCGGATGAGTTGAGTACCCGGACACCGCGCCGCCGCCCGTTAGAACGGCGCAATATACGTCGGGGAACCATCGCGCGAAGTTGCTAACAGACACCCGGGACGCAGCTGTTATTTTTCTTTGCATAAATCCTGATTTTTCAGGGAAATTCTAATGCTGATTATTTGAAAATTATGTTTTTGGGCAACTTATCCTGAAAAAACGCACAAAATTTAGTGTCCGGTTACTCAAGTCCCCACCCTACATGCACATGACTACATGTACATCTTGTGCCCTGTTGTATCTACAGCACTAGTGTAAAGATTTCCATGGCATTTGTAGATGGTGCATTTCAAGAACAGTTACATTGTAGTAGGATCCATGATTTTATACATAATTTGTAGTCTTTGATGGCAATTCTTCATGATTTGTTCTCATGTCTGTTCAAATTCTACTGACAAATTTGCATAGAGCTCATTAGGACTTTATTTGTGATGGTTTCTCTTTCAAAAATATTCTACTCAAGAGTAAAACTTCCATTCAAGTATAAAGTATAAAGGTTGTGTTTGCATAAGACATTTCATTTTGCTCTGATTTGATTCAGGAAAAGTGAGGAAAAGTGCAAAATTTCGGATTTGTATGTCTAAGAATTTTTGAAATGAATGACAAATGTCATCCGTTCCATTACAATTCTGTTCCTAACTGTTCCTACAACTCTGTTCCTTCTACTGCCATTCTTTCCACCACAATATTGTAATCACCAACAAGTCCATTTCTAATACTATTCCTTCTACTAGATCCATTCCTTCTACTACAATTTTGTCACTTCCATTGAAATTCTGTTTCTTCCACTGCAATCCTGTTTCTTCCGCTACAGTTTCATTCCTTACATACCCCATGCCATGTCTGCTTGCCATAACTCTTTCCTGGTTATGTTCACTTGTAAATTAGCATTTAAACTGGAAGCTTTGAGTAGGGATTTACTAATCCTCCTAAATCCTAATCTTCTTCCACAATACAGTACCCTTCTTGTAGGTCCAGCAAGTCATTGACACTACCAAGACCATGTGGGAAAGAAGTCAAAGAACTATTGTTTAGACTGTAGGTTTACAAAACAGCAAATTGAATTAAGAATCCTGATTTGAAGCCAGTCTTACCTCAGTTTGAACCCTTTGGAGATGATTTGATTTCAATATAACATGCATTCTCCATACACTCTAGCTGGAGAAATCTTGTTCTTAGTTTCCATTGAATTATAATGAACTTTGGGTTCAATTCAGAGGTGTGAATGACTCGCTGAAGTTGAACCATATTTGGTACTGTATTGCATTAAGGGGATTAAGAAGGATTAGTAAATCCCTACTTATTGTCTTCAGTGCACATATTGATCCATGCATGGAGGTAGATCTGCATAATAAAGTGGCTAACAAAGCAAGGCAAGAGTTTGTTGTTGTTGTTTTTACTTTAAATGGCAATTGTAGTTGACATTCCAGAGATAGCCTGGTCATGGCAAGCTGTCAATCTCTCGCCAATGACCTTACCAAACCACTGTGGGCTATTATTGATTAGTTCCTAGTCAGTATCTGGCTGAATTCAGGAGTGTAATGATGAGGCATGTAATTGAAATAGGATGTAATTGGGGACATGTCTGGCACAGACATAGTCTGGCTTCCAGATGTAAGAACTTGTCCTATTTCCTAGATAAATTAGGCCTACTACAGGGTATCATCAGTTAACTGTCTTGAGCTAAGACTAGTTTTCTGAAGTTGACAGGGCGGGTGCTTTGCACCCGCACTGCTACTCGGAGGGAGAAAAAGTTGCATGGTCTGGAATCGAGACTAGCACAGACACTTTGTTAGGCCAGCCTGAATGTACTGGCATCTTAAATGTTTGAATCATTTTCATAAGCTTTGATGATTTATCATAACTTGTGTTCACCAAACTCCAGAGCACTCCTCCTTATACAGACCTTAGAACCCCGTTTACAGTGAGCGAAAGGCGCCTGGCGGCCCGAGGCGGCCTTTCGCCCACTGTAAACGCACAGAAAATCGAAATGCGGTACCAAATGCGGGCCGCCGAGGCCGGCCTTTTGTCACTGTAAACGCAAGCGGGGCCAAAACCACTGAACCGTTGCGATCAACTGTGCATCGCGTTAAGGTAACGTTGTTTTGATCAATCAATCAATCAGTCTCCCCCTCTACATGTATCTTTCTTTCTTTCTATTTTCTTTCTTTCTTTCTATCTATCTTTATCTATCTTTTTCCATCTATCTTTCTATCTATCTTTCTTCCTATCTATCTTTCTTTCTATCTCTCTATCTATTTTCTATCTTTCAATCTATTTTCTTTCTTTCTATCTATCTTTGTTTCTATCTTTTTCCATCTAACTTTCTATCTATCTTTCTTTCTATTTATCTTTCTTTCTATCTCTATATCTTTCCATCTATCTTTCTATCTGTCTTTCTATCTTTCCATCTATCCTATGTTTCCATCTTTCTATCTTTCTTTTAATCCATCTTTCCATCTATCTTTCAATCAGTCTTTCTATCTATCTTTCTTTTTTTCTATCTTTCCTACTATCTTTCTTTTATCTATCTTTCTTTCTTTCTCTCTTTCTATCTTTTTATCTATCTTTCTTTCCATCTTTCTTTCCATCTATCTTTCTATCTGTCTTTCTATCTTTCTATCTTCCCATCCATCCTATGTTTCCATCTATCTATCTTTCTTTTAATCCATCTTTCTTTCGATCTATCTTTCAGTCTTTCTTTCTATCTGTCTATCGTTCTATCTATTTTTCTATATGTCTCTTTATATCTGGCGCGCGTGTGTGTGTGTGTGTGTGTGTGTGTGTGCTAGTTGTGCGCCCTGATTTGACGATGCGACGGAAAACTTTATGGGGCCGGCCCCAGGCTGCACTGTAAACGCACAAAAATGCGGTTCCAAGTACCGCAATTTAGGCCGGCCCTTCACTGTAAAGGGGGTCATAAACACTTTAGAGTGTAGAGTCAAATAAGGCTGCAGGCTTGCAGATTCCTTTATGTCCCACACTACATGTATATTTCGATTGAGCTGTCACAGATGTTTGACAAAAGCAATCACTAGTGTTATTTACTTCACAAGCAGTCTTTTTACTGTATTTTGATCAACTGCATAGTGATTACATCCGAGTATGTACACGTATGTTGTTCATGAAAGCCAGGGTACAAATGCATGTATTCATCAGCGTGCTTTTTATTCACCTCAAGAATCTTGTTTCTTTGCCATCACACCATTATGCTGACTTTTACCTAATTACTTAAAATAGCCAAACAATTTTCTCATCTTATACTACTGTACTTCAGGGCAGGAAATAAAATTTTATTTTTCGGGGCTACTTTCAAGCCCGATTGAGTGATTTATCATTTTAGACTATACATTGAACCCTGTGAGGAAAATTAGAGGGCTGTTTTGTTCATTGTGGGCGATAAATCGCCCTTAGCCCCTGTGTATTTTCTACATGTACGCTGGTACTTTTCTGGTATGGGGAGACGAGATGAGTCCTAAAGCAAATACATGTATTAGTTTTGCACACAAAATTTTACTGAAGAAACATTTTCTTCATGTCTGTGTATTTCATATCACCAGACAGTGTGTTCAGGCGAACAAATTCAAAAAATCAATAATTTCAGTGATATTTTATGTACAAATCAAACGGAGGGTTGCTCACGATGTATGTTGCCAAGTTTGTAATGATTTTTTTTTCAATGAATGCATGTATATTTCTTCTTTATATACAAGTCTGATTTTTTTTCAAACATTGGCTGATATGTTTGACTGAATTTTTTGCTCCTTTTCAAAGTCAATTGCTTTGAGCCTGGAATTACCCTTTCAGTAATCAGCACACCACTGACAGTGAAAAAGCCTTCTACATGTACATGTACCTATTAAAGCATAGTGTAATAATTACAACTGCTTGAAATGCAACCTGTAAAAGGGCAATTCCATGAATGGACAAATCACAAATTATATAAATTGCTCTATCTCGAATCATATTACATTTTAATGGTCTGAATCGGTATGATTCATGTAGAAACAACGGGGGACATCATTTCTACTCTAAATTTTATGTATTCAACAGCATCCTCTAGGAGAATCAGAACCATACATGAAATAGTACATGTGGGACTAGTGTGAATAAACCTCAGTTTTATGAAAAATTATCAATTATTCTGCAGTGTTTTCCATGCCAACAGCCTCTTCTCACTGTTTTGAAAGTAATAAAGCCCCACATATGCATACTAAATCTCAAAAAGACAAGAATAAACGCAAATTTGTGTGTATGCCTGATGGACAAAATGTAACGTAACTAACCGTAGCGTACATGTAACTAACCATGTTTTTGATGTTATAGTTAAAAATAAAGAGATTTTTATCAATAAGTTATATTATATATCAAATGACTTATCAAGACACCAGAAATAGCATGAATACCAGTTCGTTTCAGTTGAAAACAAGTTGAGTAAACTTTGAGGACAAAGACTTGTAATTTTTTCCATGTCCTTTTTGTAATATAACTAACCATAATTAAAGTTCTTGAACTTCTTGTTATTACCCACTAAAACATGTCTCATGATTTTGCTTGATGTTGTGAAGTAGGTGCCAGTCTAGAGAACTGACAGTACCAAAACAGAAAAAAAAAATATCAAAGCATATTCATGTAAGAGCCAAATGTCATAAAGTGTAACATAACTTATCATGGAATTGCCCCTAAGCATAGTGTAATAATTACAACTGCTTGAAATGCAACCTGTAAAAGACAAGCAAGCCAAGTGTTAAAATTATAATCACCTCATAACACTGGTGGGTGGTACTACAGACAGTGCAGACTGTACTATAGAGATTCAAAAGATAACAGTGTTTGCAGTACATATTTTGTGAAGGTTATAATTTATCCACATTCTTGTCGGAGTAAATTGATATTATATAATATGTAACTAGTAAAATAGTCATTTAAAATTGAATGGATTACACATTTTGTGGCCTGTACAATCACTTTGATTAATCGTCAAATCTTCATAACACAGTAGGTTTTAAATGCTGTCAGGTGCATACACATGTAGAGATGTACATGTACATGTGCTGGTTATTTCTGTGCCTCAAATATCAAAGAGCATGATTTACACAAATGTCATACAGTAGCAGGCAGACTGGATCTGACTGCGCAAGCAATAGTCACCCATTTTTTCTCAGTCACAAATAATTGCAACGAGCGTGTCACCGATGGAACACTTGTCCTTGATAAACCAAGAATTATTAAGTGACTGCTACAGTATTGTACAGTGACAGTGTACATGTACATGTGTATACAGTTCATATTGCTAGTGCAAACATTTTTTTTTTCTGTGTAATTCAGGTACCTCTAACATTTAACATGTATGAGATTCCCTTTTAACTGTATTTATCAGAAATTAATGTATTGTATGTTGCTACAGTGTACAGGAAATTAGGAATAGTACAGTAATTTAAAGAAAAATACATGTAAACACACCTACAAATGTACTGTTCATGTTCATGTAGGCCTACATATTGTATGATGATACAATTTTAGTTAATTTTGTCATGTATAAACACCACTTTTTTGACATAATTAAAGTGTAGGCCTGTATTCAGGTAGCAGAACTGGGCCAACTACATAAAATCGCATCTGCAATAATATGATAATACAATATAAATGTACTATGAATTGGTACATTGTATGACCTGCATAATGGATGTTTTATCTAAAGACACTATCATTGCTGAAGCACCATTTTAAAAATCATCAAACTGTGACATTCATCTGACCTATTGTTCATGTACATGATAGTGTTTGAATGGAAAAAATAAACACTCTAGATCACAAAAATTTAGACAGTCACTGACTCACAAGCAAAAAAATACAATATGAGCATACTCCAGTGGAGGAACACAGCAATCTATGGCGGAAAACTAGAATGGTCGCTCATTGAATTTTCACTTTTTAAAAGCAATACAAATGATTGTTTTGACCTCTCATTTTTTTGAGGGCTTCATTTTAGACCTTACCAAAGACACTGAAAGTATTGATGATCATTTACATGTAGCTCAGAATTGTTTAAACTGACACATTGTTAAATTGTTCCTTTGATACTATATTTACATGTATTTCAGACTTTGGACAACATGTACTGTACATGTAGTTGTTTTACCTGTTGGGTTACTAAAGCTGTCCCTAACTACATTTTGGCAATTAGTGTATTGTTACACTTAACCCATTCAGATAGAAAAAGGTGTAGCTGCAGCGGCTCAGAGTGGTCTTGAAACACTTCGATGACCCCCGTCAGATAGCCCAGAATTCGCGTAGCAGTTACGCATTTTCGCCGTCTTAAACCATTCACACAGCAACCAGAAAAGTGGAGTCGCTACTGGTGTTGCAATATCAGAAAAGGAAGTGTATATCATATGCGCGCGATTGTCTTTTGTTTTTTGGCGCGGATGTTGGTGAACTCTGCATGCATCACTGCGCAACGAGTAGCAGAGGCGGCTTAACTCATTCAGACAGAAGGTGAAGTGTATCAGCTACTCCTTTTCGCCGGCTCTGAGACATCTCCGGAGGTGTCTCAAAAACCCCCTTCAGACAGCCCAAATTCAGCCGGCTCTGCTACTCCTCCACTTTCTGTCTGAATGGTTTAAGCCGGCGAAAAGGAGTATTAAGTACGCCCGCTCTGAGCCCGCTCTGAAACACCTCCGGAGGTGTTTTAGAACCGGCGAAAAGGAGGAGCTGATACGCTTCACCTTCTGTCTGAATGAGTTAAGCGGTCTCTGCTACTCATTGCGCAGTGATGCATACAAAGTTCACCAACATCCGCGCCGAAAAACAAAAGACAATCGCGCGTACAAATATACACTTCCTGTTCCGGTCTCGCAAGGTGAGTAGTGACTCCACCTTTTTGGTTGCTGTGTGAATGGTTTAAGACGGCGAAAAGGCATAGCTGCTACACAAATTCTGTGCTATCTGAAGGGGGTCATCGGAGGGTTTCAAGACCGCTCAGAGCCGCCGCAGCTACACCATTTTCTGTCTGAATGTGGCTAATGTGGAGAAGTTGCAGAGCTGGCTCAGAGCCGGCGAATTTGGGCTATCTGAATGGGGTTTTACAGTACATGTAGCTTCACTAAATACTGTGTAGTTTTCTCTTCTCCTTGCCCTTGGTGATTTCTGTTTGTAAATGTCTTTTTAAATTTCATGATTTGAATTGAATTGATTAAATTTGATAAGTCAGTTTATTGGAAAAAGTCCTTCCTGATTCACTGGTATGGTCATGTACTTGTATTGTCTGGTTTCATGGAGAGTAAATACATGTACATGTAAGAAGAAGGAATTTTAGTTCTGTTCAAGGTATCTCTTCATGTTTGCATTGCATTCCTGACTGTTCAAAGTCCCTTTTTGTCTCCTGTGTCATGATTATTTGTTTGTTTTCCAGCATACATACATGGTAAGAACTGTTGGAAACTGGGATAGGATAGAATGAAATGTGATGTATTGAATATGTAATCAAGTAAATCAAAGTACATGTTTGAGGTTAAATTTAATTAAAACCTGGATGTGTTGTGTGCACAACCTTCCCAGGTTGAGTGAACTAATCTAAATAAGATTATTTTTGGATAAAAATATGTATTCATACATAACTAGGCATTTCCATGAATTATTGGACAAATCACAAATTATATAAATTGCTCTATCTCAAAATAAATCGTATTACATTTTATTGGTTTGAATGGGTATGAATCATGAAGAAACAATGGGGGACATCATTTCTACTCTTAATTTTACGTCTTCAACAGCACCCTCTAGGAGAATCAGAACCATAATACATGAAATAATACATGTGGACTATTGTGACTAAATCTCAGTTTTATGAAAAATTGTCATTTATTCTGCAGTTTTTTCATGGCCAATAGCCTCTTCTCCATTGTTTTGAAAGTAATAAAGCCCACATATGCATATAAATCTGAAAAGACATGAATAACGCAAATTTGTGTGGATGGACAAAATGTAATGTAACTAACCGTAATGTAACTAACCATGTTTTTGATGTTGTAGGAAGTTGTAGTTAAAACTGAAAAGATTTTATCAATGAGTTATATATTAAATGACTTATCAAGACAGCACAGAAATAGCATGAATACCCCAGTTTGTTTCAGGTAAAAACAGGTTGAGGAAACTTTAAGGACAAAGATTTGTCTTTTTTTTTCCATGTCCTTTTTGTACACGTAACATTAAAGTTCTTCTATTACCACTGAAACATGTCTCGTGATATTGGCTTGAGTTGTGAAGTAGATGCCAGTCTAGAGAACTGACAGTACCAAACCAGAAAAATAAATAAAGCATATTCCATGTAAGAACCAAAATGTTGAGTAAAGTTGTCATAAAGTGTAACGTAACTAATCATGGAATTACCATATTTAGTTTGATGCCATGTCTCTGCTGTTTATTTTGATGTGATAGTCAAGACACAATGTAACATTTGCAGTGATTGTTATCATTGTTTCCAGATCAACATTATGTTAAAATTTTGGGCTTGTTTTATATTGAGAGTGTTTAAAGAATCAAGAGACACAAATTATCTAATGAATGTTGATATTAACACTAAGAATGGTAAGATATTTTGGGCTAGAATCATCTAACTTATACAAATCATCTCCAACAGGTAAAAAAAGACACACATGGCTTTGTCATTTTGGTATTATTTCACAAAGTTGTCTCTACAGACTGGATGGTCATACATGTACAGTGTGTACATGCATGTTATTGTACGTATTGATAATAAGGTTTTTGGAATTGCCCCTTTTATAATATATGATTGATCAATATACAAAAAATTGTGTTGATGTGTTTCCAACAATGTTGTTTTTTCCTTGTGTGTTTAGATGAGATCGCACCAAGAGGACAACAATCAGCAGCAATCACAACCACCACATCTACATCAGGAACAGGGAGCGAGAACTCTCAAGGTTTCACAAACAAGGGACCAGCTAAAGTCCAGGCTCTGGTAAGAGACCACCCTATATTGCTTTCGTTTTGAATAGGATTGATGGATTTGATTTAATATGATTTGATTTATTTGATAGAATTTGGTTTGGTGTGATAAGGTTTGATTTGAATAGAATTCGGATTTGGTGTGATAGGATTTGATTTGATTTTGATAGCATTTTGTTTGGTGTGCATAGGATTTGATCTTTGATTTGATAGAATGGTTTGGTGTGATAGGATTTGATTTGATTTGATTTGATTTGATAGATTTAAGTTTGGTGTGATAGGATTTTGATTGATTTGATGTTGGATATATTGGTTTTGGTGTGATATATTTGATTTGAGTGATTTGATAGATTTGGCTTGGTGTGATTTGATTGATTTGATTTGATTTGTATAGAATTTGGTTTGGTGTGATAGGATTTTGAATTTGATTTGATAGAATTTGGTTGGTGTGATAGGATTGATTTGTATTTGAATAGAATTTGTGTTGATTGTGATAGGATTTGATTGATTTGACATAAGAATTTGGTTTGGTGTGATAGGATTTGATTTGATTCGAATTGATTTGATATGATTTGATAAGAACATATTGATTTTGTTAATTATAGACTATCACAGTTGTAGGAATAAGGGATTGATTTGATAGGACATTCGGTCTAATTTGATTTGATAGGATTAATCAAGGATCTACTTGATTGCTTTGATAAGACATGATTTGTTAAGGATTTGATTAGATGGACTTGACGTTGAATTTGATTTGATATTGTTGATATGACTTAATTCGATTTAGGTTTGATGAGGAACTTGAATTCAATTTGACTTGACAAATGTCCACATGAAAGTTAATAGCACTATATTAAAAAATCAGAAAAAATAAATCATGAATGATTCAGATTACAATTTAGTGGTTGAAACGCATATATAGTGAAGCAGAAGCACCATGCAGAGCGTTTAATATGACCCGTTAATATTTGGTATTAGAAATATTATTAATACAATAGGTAAAAGTTTCTTACACTGACGAAAATGGTACAATCTAGTTGATGCATAAGTTTAAATTGTTGATAATTACAAAATGTTTCAACAGATGCTGGTCTGTAAATGTACCATTTCATGAATAATAAATTGACATTTGGAAGACAATGAAGATATACATGTAATGTGACCTAAGGAGTAAATGAAAGTATGAGTTTTTTGAGTGTTATTAATGATTATTGATTATGGTAAGTTACAGTTTTAGAAGTAGTTCAAAAATGATTGAGTAACAATTAATTTTTGCATAAATACACAGGATTGTAAGAGGGTTTTAATCTGCTCCGATGTACGATAGAGAAGTAATGTAGATTGATTTTGAAATTCAAGGTGAAATTTTAAGTTGAAAAGTAGTCAAAATAAAAAGTCAACAACAACTTACAAGTGTAGCAAGGTTATGCGATCAAAAACTGTTCAAACTGAGCCTGCTTGTTAACGATGGAGTTCAACAAAACACACACACAAAACTGCTTCAAAAATACGCAGTAAATGCTTTTTAAATAAATATATCAAGAATTCAAATCAGAAAGATGATACCATTATAGCCTCTTCTTTTCCATTTAAACTGTTTATTTGCATCAAACAGATTGTTCCTGTTGGTTGCATAGATTGTTGTCTTTCAACTGTGTATGGTGGGAAGTTCACTCCAACTGCTGCACAATTATCACTTTTTTTGACAATTGAGCAATTGTTCAGCAAGTAAACAGAGAACTATAATGTACGTATACTTGTATATGAATCGAGACAAGGTTATGACGCTTGACGAAAGAATCAGGACATGTGTTTATGTATTTCCTGAGACGGTGACAGCAATCTATTTGGGGTAATTTAATTGTCTTTATTTAGGCCATCGCGCATGGTAACTAGAAGTTAAATTATAGATGATTTCTGCATTGGCCCTTATATAGCCTATATATAAGGAAATTATACACTGTTTTAATTTAATAGTAAAATGATACATTGGATCATTTTACTGCTAAATACACTAATTTTGTTATCAAGTAATTTGCGAAGACAACAAGCCGATTAGGTGTAGTTCAGCAATTATTGCTGGGCATGTGAGAAGGAATGTGTCTAAATATGGCATTAGCAATTTCATGAACAAAAGTAAAATACTTATTGAATGAAAGGTTTCCAGAGAGACTTTACAACTGTATAACAGCAAACTCAGCATTGTGTCAAATACTTCATGTAACATTTTATAAAGAGTAGGCCTAATGATAAATCTGTGATGTCTGCCATTTTTGTAGTGAATTTTTGATCTCATTATTGTTATTTAAGAAAACAACTAATTCTTCCATTTCAATTTACTAATATGATTGAGTCGATAGCACTTCACTCAGAAGAAGATTGAAATGAGAAGCATTATCAGTAATGCATAATAAAAATTGGGGACGAATTTCTGCATTTCCATTGAATTGTATTGCCTATTTTAGATATTCCATGTTATGCGCAACTACTGTGCAAAAGGTTAATCACATGTACATAATAACGCTGTGGGAAAGGCAGGAGATAGATCATGAAGAATGCCTTTTTTGAAGAAACAAAAGTAGTGGCTTGTTCTGTTGTCTGTCAAGACTAAGTATAGTCATTTTTGTATGTATTAGTCAGATGAGTTGCAATAATACATGTACGTACAGATAAAATATTGTCATTACATGTAGGTACGATCTATGTAACAATCTGGG
>JZLH01S0061522.1:50412-64130 GCA_001188425.1 Eucidaris tribuloides | reverse complement strand
CCCCCAAAATACAATTTTGAATTAAATATTTAATGTGCAAATGTATTATTTTGAAAAGAGAAGAACAAAACAAGGATATGAGCAACTACATGTACATAAAATGCATTCTGCAATATGAGCATTGTCATGTAACTTTCATTACTTAATGTTGATGCTGGTCGACATTGGCAGGTTTAATACCTCAATGTTTTAGAACTTTAATAAAAATCATTTAATTTTTTTACTGAAGTAATACACATGTGATATCTGCTCCTTAATCACTTAATAATCACAATTGTGACCCGCCACGACAAAATGAGACACAAGTCGGAGATGTCCGAGCTGAGAAAATCGTGTCTAAAGTCAAGATTGGTTGGAACTTATGATTTTAAGTTTTTTGACTTGTCTTGAAGTCTAAAGTCTTATCTTCATCATGTAGAAGTTTCTGAGTGAAATGGTGAAGGGAAAGCTATAAAAAGTGTGTTTTTCTAGAGCAGTTTTTTTCGGTTTCAGAAACGAGTGCGAAAATTCAGATTGGACCGCTGTGGAATAGGCTCCGCCCCTAGTAACGTTGGTGAATTCTGATTGGTTATCGCAGAATGCTAATTTACATACTCCCTTGTATATCGCTTGCGTTTTTACCTGTGTGTGGTTATCAATCGTACTTTCGTGTTATGACATCGGTTTTTATTGCTGATTTTTTCTGGTATCAGAAAGCAAGATAGTCGTTTAAATTGTGTTTATTCTGAATTTAGTGTGATAACTTTCATACACAGCGCCTTTATTGATTGTTTTTGATTGCCAACGCATAGCGCGAGCAAAAACAGTGGGCCTGCAAGCTCAGAACAACTCGCTGAAAAGTTAACAAGTATAGTTTAAATGTTTGAATGGAAAACAGAACGCAATATACCTGAAGTTTTGAGCTCAATGTGCACTTTTCCATGATATACCCATGGTTCTGTTGCCCTATATTTACCGTAGAATTTAGATGACAGTGATCGCGGCCACAATGAAACCAAATTGGCCATGCAATCTTACACCATGCAGCCACTTTAATTTCTTCTACGAAAGCGAGAACTATATCAGTTTCATTTCACTGTTTGTGTGTTTGTTTGTTTGTTTGTTTGTGTGTGTGTGTGTGTGTGTGTGTGTTATATTTTGAACTAATGGGTGATCGCATTAAACGCATCAACGTTTATACTTTTAAGAAAACGTGGACTCAGAAGTACATGGACGAGTACTGCATCTCACGCTATCAATGGAGACATGACTGTGTAATTTCCAGATAATCTGCATTAACATAAAAGACTGATTATCACATTGGACTTGCACTCATACACAATAAGAAACTCGATTGTTTCCAAACAATATGTGTCAAGTAGAACGCCAGGGACACTATTTAGCTGCGGACGGCCATTCAATACCTCCTCGACTCAAACTTTGCATGCAGAAATAGCCTATCCTTCGCCAATTTATCGGGTAAAAGTCTCCATAGAAAATCGTGCCAAAAATGTTCATCTTAATAAAACTTCCAGAATCATTATCGCAAGACGGCAATAATGCCCAAATGTTGGGGCGCATTTTCAGATATCTTTATAGTTTATCTTTAACGGCAATTCATACAAAAAAATAGTGCTGTGAAAGTGTTGAAGTTAGTCCTAAATTTGGTTTTTATGTTGCAATATTGGTCTTTTTCATGACTTTATGTGTTCGTTTATTTTGATCGTTGTTATTGTTTTAGTTATAGTCATAATTTTTGTCTATGTGTTCTTTTTGTTTAGATTATAATATTTGTATGTCTTATGTGTACATTTCATATGCATTTTTCAGTACTTGTGTTTTTAATCGCACGGACTTGCGGAAGAGGAGCTTTTGGCTGAGACAAGTGGTCTCGTATTTAAATAGATAAATACAATACACGCACAGAGGCAATCACCATATTGAAACGCACAAACAAGGACAAAAGAGAAAGGCTTTATGATTAATCATAAAGCTACGTACTGATTTGTTTCATGTAAATTAATCTATACTACTTCAAAACGTTGCGATACATGTACAACAAATAAATTTAAATAAAAAATAAAGTCGGATCGTCTTTCAAAAATTGAGTTCAGAAGGTTCACTAGGATAATTGTTGAAACTGTCTGTATTTTATTGTATTTAATTACTTTTAGTACAAACCACAAATATAAATATACAGAGTACAATTATTTAAAACTGAAAGGAAATAGTTTGATGGCTTTATCGCAGCCATTGCTGAAGAGATGTGGTATGCATGTGTCAGCTTACATGTTTTCACAGATACACGATGGTATTTTCACCTTATAGAACATGAAACATTTGGCTGAATAATTTATAGTAGTGACATTATACATAAACTATGTGCAGCAACGATAAATATAAATTGCTTTTGGGTGGATGTGAATTTTATTTTGTTTTAGTCACGTCTTTTTTTACAATTCTTTGCAGATCCAATAACGTAAAATCAGTCAATCTTCGCAAATTTTGTGTACAATGTAACGTTATTTGGCCTTGCTGCGAAGCGTAACTTGAAAATGACTGAGAGAGTATAATGGATGCATAAATTACACAATCACATGAATGTATACTCAATATAGGGCTCAGATTAAAAAAAATGAAATAAGGCCACTTGTTTCCTGGATAGTTGATTAGATTTGTGTTTTAAAATCAAAATGACCCAATGAAATCAATAATAACGTTTATATTCTGTCGTTGACAAAGGGAAACTGTAATCGCATTTAAAGACGATTGCACTAATAAAAAATTATTTTCTTTTCTTACAGTATCCCTGAGATTTGCGTAATTTTCAATATCATCATTATTAGATAAAATGTGAGTGAATTATATGTTTTCAATGTTTTGGCATTTTGGAAGATCACGGCATAAGATTAGAACGTGAAAAGCCGAAATTGGATGATAAGCGACACGATACCAGCACGCACACATAAACAAATACACGTACACCCACTTAAAAACAAACAAACAAGAAAACGTGTGTCTGCACTTGAGATTATTTCAGTATCCTTTCACCATCAACTAAGTCGCAAAAGCCAATAGTCCATTGATTATTCTTATTTTCAAACATTTCCCTGGAACAGAAGAGCGACGCGTTCATTAAAAGTCACTTTTATTTTGTTGATTCCATTGAAACTTTTCGCGTATACAGAAAGCCCTTACTTCAAAGACGAAAAACGCGTGTGGTGTAAATGAAAGGAAACACGGATCTTTGAATTCCAATCACTGCACGGCAACAAAGAAATCCCCACACTTGTACATTGATTGTCCTTTTGTTATGAGAGAGTCTTAAAGACGGTTAATTCCAAACTACGTGACGCCCTAATTACCAAGTTTGCTTGTATAGAAAGTGCTCTCGTCCATTCAGTTAAGAACGCGAAATGCGGGTTGTAAGGGGATTACTTTTGTTTCCCCACAATAGAATCACAGCAGATCATTGTAGTGATGCCCTGCAACGGAAGAATATGTACAGACATGTATGTTGTCTTTGCATAGTGCAACAGTTTCTTGTCAGTCCGTTCTTATTTCAAACATCATTGCCCAAACAGATCACCGAGTGTTGCTTTCATTACTAGGATTGCCGCAGCCGTACCTTTTTATTTGACTGGTTTTCATTTAGAACTCTCTTCGCGCTATAACAGAACCAATCTTCTCTTTACGTTGGCGCATACATCGATATCGGCCAATACTAAAAGTAAAGTGTAGCAATCAATAGTTGATGAGATCACAACAATTAACCCAGATAAATTTCCAATTTTACACCAGATGTTTTTTTTACATGAAGAGTAACAGAGAGACTAAAAAAAAAAACCTCGTATAACGGAATGATTTGTAAATGTAGATGACGGGGTGTCCGTGTATTAATATTAACTTTTTTTCTAGAAATATCTCAATACCATTTTATTTCCCTACAAGAAATACAGCTCGCGATTCGTCAGGTACCCAAGGCTGTTTGTGTGTTTTGTGCAAGTATCTAGAATTGAGAAATTTGTCATTATATTTAGTATTGACGAAAAACTGGAACAATAAAGTAATAATGGAATGATCGCCATGGGATTGTCGTTAACATAACTCTGTAATTTTATATTAATAATATTCAATAGTATCAAAAGCCTTTTCAGAACAATAGCTTCACTATCAGCAACAATTTCCCGAAATCATGTGTGGTTTGAACCACACCACTGCAGATTGCCAGGTGCCCCAAAATGCCACATAGACTTTCCGAAACAGAAAGATCGCGAATATGGTCGTGAATACGCACCGTTTAATATCTCAAAAAGTTAGTAATACACCTAAATAGTGCAGAGACTTGATGAGGAAATTCACTAGGCAAATAGTTGCGAGAAAACTGATACATTACTTGAAAATCGAAACTAGAGTTCGAGCGTGCATCTGATATGGCTGAATGCATAAATTACTGAAACCGCTTAGAGGACCAATCACATTGTGGCTTTACTAACGGCTACGCCGAAGATGGAACATTGGTGGCTACGGGCCTCAGCACGTGTAAAATCGGATAGCATCTGATCGCATGCTCCGAACGAAGTTATCTTCAATGGCGGTTTCTCGAATAAAAAAATCGTCAAAACCCTCACACATCTCGATCGTTAAAACCACGATATCTCAGCAATGAGTACTATCAGTTAATTTAATACTAAATAAAAGCTGAAATATATGAGAAAAAGATAGCCAATATCTCAAAATTGACCTCCCCCGACTGTGTCTCAAGTTGCGTGCGGTCACAATTGTTACACTGTATGTCATTCAAAACAAGATTTGGTATGTTTAATGTTGTTTTCTGATGTTTGGAAAGATGGTACCATAATTTATGAAAGATTGAAAAAACTGTGGTCAACCAAAACTATACTCTGGCTTCAATTAACCTGTTGCCTCTGAGATTCTGAAAATCCCATAGAGATAACACAGGGCACATCTGGTTCCTGTAGCCGGTGGATTAATACTTACATTGTTCCTATGAAACCGGCATCAGATAAAGGATATGGAGGATCAGAGGCACAGCTTACAGAAGAATTTTCATTGGTAGGGACTGCTGGAAGATGAGTCACCTCTGGAATGAAATAGAAATCATTATGTTGAAATAAATTAATTAATACATTCTTTTCTTGCAAATGTAATAAAGGTGTACAGGGGGCAACAAAATAAATAAATTAATTAATAAGTACATTAAGTAAAAGTCAAAATACTGTTGTATTTCATTGTTTTTGCAACCCTGAAATAAACACAACTTGATATATTAAAGACAGGGTGTCTCCTTTTGCATGCCCTGGGGGGAAGTTGCCCAATCCCCCCTCCCCAACCCATGAAAATATGGGGGGGGGGCAAACATATTGATTTGTCCGTCCCCCAATAATTCCAACAATTTGAAAAATTCATAAAACGTAATGAAAATATATGTTTGAAAAGCAGTGCAAGCCACTAAAAAAAACCACATTAAAAGTAACATGAAAATTAATACTACACATACACTATTTACAAATTTTTTGATGCACTTCATCAGCAAAAATCCTTGACATTTTCCTCACTTTTCCCCCTGAATACGAAAAATGGATCGATGCCCCTGGCACCAGACAGCATCTAGACACATCAGAGCTGGACACCGGCCACAAGGATTTCATGCTCTATGCAGTCATACGCTTACATATGATTCAATATTTAAAGGCAAGGTTCACCCTGACATCAAGTTGGTTTTAATAAAAGCAGAACAATGAGAAAAACATATTAATGAAAGTTTGGCGAAAATCCACCAAAGAATAACAGAGTTATAGGGTTTCAACATGTTAAATTTGTGACGTCACATGCGAGCAGCTCCCCATATATCATGTTATATAAATTCCATAAATTGCCATTTTTTAATGGTTCATGGTAATTGAATGGGGGGGGGGGGGTTCGACAGAAGCATGTATAAATAATAATGTTTCTGATAATATATGGAATGCACAGGTAAAATCATTTTCATATTTCTGAGAAAACTGCATTTTTATTAAATTTATATTACATGACATATGGGGAGCTGCTCGCATGTGACGTCACAAATTTAAATGTTTAAACTTCCATAACTTTGTTATTCTTTGGTGGATTTTCATCAAACTTTCATTAATATGTTTCTCTCATTGTTCTGCTTTTATTAAAACCAACTTAATTTCAGGGTGAACCTTGCCTTTAACTGTGGAAAACCCTGCACTGAACTATGAAATAGAGTCAATGTCATGGGTATAAATTTAACTGACCCCAATAGATTTGACTTCACTTTTAGCAATAAACTGGTAAAAATAAGTCAGATAAGAACTTACCCAGTAATTCTGTCAGCACAAGTTGAACATCGCCTTCAGTACAGTTTTCAGGGACGCACACACCCCACTCCATAGGGACAGGGAGCTTCAAGGAAAAAAAGGCATTTCTATTTAATTTTATTTTTTTCAAATTAATATTTCCAAAATAAATTCATTAACATAACCCCATCATAATACAAAGACATTTTCTACAGAAATAAACAAGAAACTTTTTCCTGTTATAGGTCAATATTAAATTCATTAAAAGCTATTCACTTGACTTGTTTTAACCCATTGCCTCCGAGGTTATGAAAATCCCATAGAGTTAACATAGGACACATCTGGTTTCCGTAGCCAACAGGTTAAAGTAACTGTAACTGAAATCAAGCCTTCTAACACAAAACAGATCTGAACTAATAGTATAAGTACTACACATTTCTAAATTTCTTGTAATAATCAAAGGGCAACTATTTCAGTAATTTATCATTCCTCAATGAAATAAAATGAAAAAAGTTGTGTCATATAGGACATTTCTGTGTCCCACACAAGATTCATCCTTTTGGCTTTTATTTCTGTCAAAAAGGAGTATTTGCTCGAGCAAACAATTTGTCTACATTATCTTCTTAGAGTAAATTTCTATTGTCTTTTGTCTATAAAATATGGTCAGGAGAATGCAAAATGTTGTGAAATGTCAAAATTGTCAACACAATTTTACCATAATACATTGTTTTCAGCAGGTTGACTTTAGTACTGCTGGGCAATATTTGATAATATTGAAAAATTTTGAATACTCGATAATCAGGGTTGGGTTTCGTTGCTGGAAAACATAGTTTGTTTTCGGGATGCGGCGAAAACTGGAAGAAACCCTTTTTGTTTGCCGGTTTTTACGGCGGCAAGAAAACTGGAAGTAAACTGGGAAAAAACCGTCGCATAACAATATTTCCAGGGC
This sequence comes from Eucidaris tribuloides, assembly GCA_001188425.1. Classification (NCBI taxonomy): domain Eukaryota; kingdom Metazoa; phylum Echinodermata; class Echinoidea; order Cidaroida; family Cidaridae; genus Eucidaris; species Eucidaris tribuloides. The sequence goes on along the minus strand of JZLH01S0061522.1, from coordinate 56,876 downwards.
CAAATAAAATAATATGAAATGCAATGTTTTATCGAGAATTGTATCAACATTACAACAAATATAAACTGGCAACAAATATTTAAGCACGACAGAGAAAAAAAAGGACTTGCCAGAATCTAAATCCAAGAGAATTAATATTTTGAAATAAAATAATTATGCTTCCAAAGAACGATTCTTAAATAAAGGCAGATACATGTAAGGAGATGTATACTAGTATTATAGAAGCTAAATGGATCTTTTCATGTAAAGATTTGGCCATATATGTCCTAACTGCTATTTATGTGCTTGTTTTATTAATTCAGCATCAGGGTATTAGATTATATATTTTTCTTGAAAAGCAATGACAGCACATCTTTGAGTATGCTCACTTTGGCATGTGTTTAACTACTATAGCTTTGTTTTCATATTTAAAATCAAAGTTTAGATTATGGGGATTTTTTATGTATATTATGAACAGGTTTATGCCGGAACAGGTCATATGCACCACCAATAACGACGATTCTGCAATGTCCTTTTTAAGTTCGTTAGTTTTTTTTAGTTATCTTAAGCAGTAATGAAAAAATATTAGAGGGAGTGGGAGCGCAGGATTTTGGACTAAATTAATGACATTAATATGCATCCAAGGGTTGAATAGGTGATTAGGTTATACTGAATTATAGGCTCATGCACAGAAGAGCAGGACTCTGAACTTTTCCGATGAGGTATAATTTTCAAGCTGAATTCTTAAAACCTTATATAAGCGACTTTGCGATGCTATAATGTCAAATTAGTCAAAATCTTTGGGGGTACCCCTCCCCCCCCCGCCGGTGAGATTTTTATCATTTAATTAAACAATAATAAACAAAAGCATTCAGATCTGTTTATTGTGTGATGTTATGACTTTTCGGGGCTAAAGCCATTGTGATTTTTTTGTTTTTTTGGTTTTTTTTTTTTTTTTTTTTTTTTTTTTTTTTTTTGTTTTATGCTTTCAATTACTCTTTTTCCCGTGCATTACAACAAGGCTAATTTATCTTGCAACATTTTTACTTCCATAGCTTATATCGCTATAAAACTGAGCTGTATAGGTCTTACATTTACAGCAAAGCAGTGTGAGTGTTACGGTAGTTAGCATGAGAAGTGAAGCCATGAATAGGGGGGAACAAACTATATTAGAAGTTCATAAACCAAAAGCAGGGGAGAACAAAACAAAAAGCTAGTCCTGATTTTATCTATAATATATGGATAATTATAAAATGCAAAATTTGAATAAATAACAAAAAAAATAGCAACTTGGCAGGTTTTTTCCGGTTTCTTCCGAAAGAAGAGGAAAAAATGTTTTTAATCATTTGCCAGGGACGAAAAACGCGCGACTGCTGAAGAAACTGGCCAGCCCGTCGATAAATGGATTTCATGATTATTTTGATATATCGTGGAGGCACGATATGGCCCAGAATATCATCGATTATGAAATCCTAATGGGGTAAATGTATGCACTGCAGTGGGAGGGACCAAGAAATCCACATAGCTATGAATACTCAGCACACAAGAGCAGCAGTGCATGGAGTGTAATTATCAACAAAAAGAACAAATGTGTCAACACATGCATGCCAGGGGTCGCGCTTACTTTTTTTTTAACTAGCCAGAAGGACTAGTTAGCCGAAATTTTAGGTAGTCCACCAGAATTCTGGCTAGCCCGCCCAAAAATTGACTAGTCCGCCTGTTTTGAATACACCTGTTTAATTTCGAAAAGAATAATGTAAATTATGTGCATGTAATCAATTGGCAATAGCCATTGGCTACCAGGCTACCCCCCTCCCCCCTTCCCCACCCCGATCCATGATGCAACAAGGCTCAGGCCTCGAACTCGGAACGAGTTCAGGGTAACGGGTTCGTGTTGGTATGATGGTATCTTCATCAAAATGATGCTGAGGCAATTTACAGCATGTTTTTAGAGGATCAGGTTAATGGAAGAAGGAGAAGAAGAGGGAGAAGGAGAAGGAAGAGAAGGAAAGGAAGTAGAGAATAAAAGAAGAGAAGAAAAGAAAAGAAAAGAATTTTGATATAGAAAAGAAAGGAGGAAGAGAGAGGGAAGGGGAGAGAAGAGGTAGGGAGGGAAGGGTAAGAAAAGAAAAAATGGAAAGAAAAGAAAAGTGAGGAGCAAGAGAGGAGGAGAAGAAGAGGAGGAGGAGGGGGAGGAGGAAGAGAAGGGGAAGGGGGGAGAGAGAGGAAGAAGGCGGAAGAGGAAGAAGAAGCCGCAGGAGGGATCGGGAAGGGAAAGAAAGAAAAAAAAAGAATAAGAAAAGTGAGGAGGATCGAGGAGGGGAGATGATTAGGAAGAGGAGGAGGAGGAAGACAAGGAAGGCGGAAAGAAGAAGAGGAAGAAGGGGGGAGGGCGGGTAGAAGAGAACGAGGAGGAGGGGAGGGCCAAGGGGAAGGAAGAAAAGGAGGAGGAGGAGAAGAAAAAGAGAAAGAAGAAAGAGGAATTAAGGGGGAAGGGAAGAAAGAAAAAAGTGAGAAGAAAGAAGGAGAAGAAAAGGAGGAAAGGGAAAGTAGAAAAAGAAAAGAGACAGGGAGAGAAGGAGAAAGGAGAGAGGGAGGAGGAAAAGTAGGGGAAGGGGAAGAAAGAAAAGGAAATAAAAGGAGGAGGAGGAGGAGGCAGGAGAGAAGAAGCAAAGGAAGATTTATCATTGATACAAAATTATATTTAACTCATTTGTGTGTGTCTTGTTTGTGTCTGTTTCCATTCGAGATCCACCCTCTTTCATTCAGTTTTTAGAATTTATCTAATAGAATAAAGGGAAATTAGATTATATTTTTTTCAAAGTAGTAACATTGTTTTCAACAATTCTGATAGTTTGTGTGGTTTTGTGTGTCTGTTGCAGTTGCCCAACCAAGTCACTGAAAGTCGGAGTCGCGACTACCTAGTCACGACATCCGACTTAATGCAAGAGACTATCGATTTACCGCCAGTGCTAGTGTGGACCATAGACATTGACATACGCCGTCAAAACATAGATACATGTACTGCATGCGTGGGACTATCAGGGGACTAACGTTATACATGAAGTACAAAAATGATTTTTAAAACGTACTTACCACTATCATTGGATTGCCTGACTCATGAAAACACGGAGCACAATCTGTTTTAAAATCAATTTCCTCCCATACATCGTCCTATGCGCCTATCCCACACTATAGGGACACCGCTCCGAAAATATCCAGCGCGATATAGATCGGAACTAGCTAGCTAGCTCGAGTGAGTTTCCGGACAACGCCCTCTGCGGCGAAAATCGCGTTAGCTAGCTCATACACAGCCACGTACGTAAACTCCCAACTAGTTTCAGTTCGGTACGTAAACCCGGCGGTGGTGGATCCTCTCTAGTGGGATCTATGGTGAATCTAATATCGCTTGTTAGCGGGGCCGCGCCGAGGTACAGATTTCGGGCCAGGAGTTTGTTATTTCGTTCGTATTTTGTTCGAATAAACATCAAGATTTTGAGTTCATTCATTGTTACATAAAATCATGCAACACTCGGTGCGACACTTAAGTAATATTTCAGCTAGCCACACGGACGAGTAAATATAGATTTTGGCTAGTCCGCCGTGATTTTTGCTAGCCATTGGCTAGCGGGCTAGCGTTAATTTCAAACCCTGCATGCTCAAAATTCTATTTATAAACAATCAGCACCTTGAATCTCCCGATGATGTAGCTACAAGAGGCTCAACAGAAAGCAACATTATTTGGACTATATTTTGATAACAGCCCTACAGGGCACACTGTCAATTTAAGCCTAAAATAGATTGATCTTATTCATCATAAATCTGTTTTCCAACTTAGATGATTTTATCCACAATAATCAAATGAGGTTCAGATCAAATATCGCCAGCTCTAGTTGACTTACAGGATAGTGTACAAGAAATTCCAGGTTGGCTGTGATGAAAGTGGCACAATACTTGAAGTCTGTGATGTTCATGCATTCATCAAAGTGCCCCAACCAGCGGACGTTCCCAGCAAGGTAACCGGCTTCAACTTTACCGAATGCATCGAGAACTGCAGGATGAAATTACAACAAGCACATAAGAAATAAACAAGTAATTGAATAAATACAAGGACGGCAGATGGCAATCAATTTAGAATTAAACTACTGTATGGTGCATCCCAGAAAAACAAAACAAAACAAAACAAAGTCTTTTTGTGCAAAAGTGATGGGGATATGATTGGAAAAAACATGTTCAAATAAACTTTGAGTTAGACCTATACATTAAAGGGAAGATGTAGCCAGCAACTAACAGGCGTAAGTTAAGAGAGATTTTGGGTGCTTGTCAACTAATCAGAGCTGACCATACGTGACCAATGCATGCCTCCCAAAATGTGTTAGTCGCACCGTGGTAATGTATACACTATTTAAATCGATAAGCTCCCCCCCCCGACCCCCGACCCCCCCCCCCATGTATAGCTGTTTCGGCAAGTTTCTTCCTGGGAAGAAACGTGCAAAGACGTAAAATAAACACAAATTAACTAATTTATAGGGCCTTGCGAGGGTGAGTGTCACACACTACCCCTTATTTAGGCTGTCTTTATCACCATGCACCATAATTCTCACAATACTTGCAATGTCTTTTTTTGCTAATCGCTGGCTACATCTTCCTTTAAGCAAACTTAGTTATTCATGCATCCCCAGAGAACCATGAATTTGAAAATTTAATGTCAAAAACCATTTGCTACACTTGATGATTTTGACACTGAACACTGTGAGGTGTTGATCTTTTTTTTTTTCTGATGCATTGAGGGTCTAAGCCAAAATGTGTGTATTGTTATATATGCGCAAACACAGGATTCCCAAACCACCTCTAAACTTGTAAGTTTTATCCATTGTGGAAATTTACACCCTATTTAAGGATTTATGTGTGCTATCTTAAAAAAATTACCCCCTAAGCAAGGGGATTTCTTGAAAATTGTAACCCCTAAACAACTATAGCCCGTAAAACCTACCCTTTTCTGAAATTTTTGGCGTTTTTTACATCCACGATGTGTCACGTACCTCATTCAGCAAAAAGTACACTTTTCATACATTTTTTATTTGTTTTATTATATTTTTATTTTTTATATTTAATTATTTATTTTATTTATTTATTTTTTATTTCTTATTTATTTATTTATTTATTTACTTATTATTATTATTATATTATTATATTAATTTTTTTTTTTTTGGGGGGGGCGGGGGGGTCGTGCCGTCGCGTATTGATACGGAATATAGTGGGTGGACCCCTGGGAACTTGCACCAGAGGAGACACCTGCCTGCGTAAAAAGTGAACCAAATCTGATTCACAGAAATAGGATCAAATTAGTTCACAAACAAATGAAACAGTTACAATGAATCAAACTGCCTCTGGTTATGAAGTCTGTTTGATTGAATTGATTCTGTACTAATATACACTATCTCAGCAATTCCAAATTGCCTAGTGTTGGAGTTATCACAGGAGTACTGAAAAATTCAACAACTTTTGTACCTTGAATTTTTTGCCCGGTGTCAGGACCAAACAGCCAGGCATCGAGGGCCTTTCTGCAGGGCTCCGTGATGTTCCCGGACTGGCTCTGGGTCATCCCCCTCTTCCCCTTCTCCACAACTGTGCGGATGACATCCGGTGTGATGGCATTGGATGTTGGAGTCAAGGTTGCTATGGCAACCAAGACGACGATATAAGCGATGTGGCCCAGATTCACCATGACTTACTGCAATGGATCTGTAGTGGGGAATAAATTTGTGGTGTACATGTTTTAAACCAGGAAATAAATTATTACTTTATCATAGTTTCTTAATGAGTAATCCATCAGCTCATAACAGAGGAGGTAAATGAATCTCTGTCATGACGTATGAGTACAAAGACACTACAAAATAGTGCTGAATTTAAGTCTATCAAATTTCCAATAACGTTGCTCTTATTTCATGATTTTCATATACCTCCCACCTGGCAGATGAGTTAATGCAATGGACCTGTAGTGGGAAATAAATTTATGGTACATAAACGTTTTATAAAATGAGGAAATATATTTTCATTTTATCACAGTTTGTTTGTGAGTAATTTATCAACTCAGAACAAAGAAGGTAAATGAATCTCAGTAATATATGGGTATAAATAAATGAATTATTGCTGAATTGTCTATTGTGAATTGTCTCTAATAATTAAATGCTCTTTCATTTCATTTCTCATTATACCCATACCTGGTATTAAACTACTTCCCCACTAAACCAAATCATGATTGGCAACTCATAAAGAGCCATTTATGCATGCCATAAATCATTATTACAATGTTTTGTTTGACATTGATCACTTTGCAGAAATTTCCCACAGCCACATCCTCAATTTGTAATACCATTGACATTGACTACACAGCTTTCAAGTTCTAAAGGGCAGTGACATGATTGGAAAAAAATAAAAATGTTTCTCGAACTAAACTGGTTGAAAGATATACTATACGCTAG
>JZLH01S0061522.1:21523-33990 GCA_001188425.1 Eucidaris tribuloides | reverse complement strand
TAATTTTCAGAAGTCTGAACATTTGCGTCACAAAAAACGTCACAAGTAACCGGTGACAATCACTTACGTACCTGGCACACAATTCAGCATTGTGTCGAATAACATGACGCGGGGGCTTACTTTCAAAAACTTCAGTCCACACATTAGTTACAAATTGTTTAGCTCTGTTATTAAACGACTCACGGTGGTATATTCCATTCCTTCACCAAGCTAAATAATGTATTTGAGCATCGATCCGACAGGATTTATTTTGAAGGTCCAGGGAAAAGTTTCAGTCACCGTCTGCGACGCTCCGCCGCATTAGTCAGACACTAGCCACTGCTGCTATGACCGTATTAACACTGCTGATTGGACGTTGATGTGAAAAATTAAGACAATTGGCCGATCAACGCGAAATGGCGCTTTCTTTTGTTTTCACGTCCAGTAATTGTTGGTAAGTTCAGGATACATTTTTGTAACCGTTTCTTAGCACGTTGCACTGTAATGACAAGAATATATGACATTAAAACATGACATTTAAAACGTCGAACTGATTATCAAGCCCTAGTTAGTTTTGTTCGATCAACAAATTTTTAAGTAAATCCTTTCATTAAATTACGTCACCCAGGCATAAACAAACCACAGCATTCATAACCTACTGAAAATTGTTTGTTTTCTTTATTGAGATGTTTAAAATATCGCGAGAACATGAAGCATTTATGGACTATCACCGTGGGAAAAGTCGGGGCTCCCACCTCCGACATTTTCCATTCTTAAATTAATTTCAACAAAAAAAAAATGAAGAGTCAGAGAAGAGCAATTGTCAGGGCATTGATAGATCGTATATGTCTATCATAAAACATTAATTACAGCATAAATTTCATGTTGCCATTTACAACACTATGGCTTTGCTTGGTCCAAAATAATAAATTATTATGTTATGCCCTATAAGCGAAACTTCAGACTATTAGTTCACCAATAAAGCTGATCCAAAAATCCCGGTATCAAAAAACTTAAATCACAAACTTCAGATCTTTGGTAACGTGATATCTAAAACGGCCAACAATAATATTTGCGGCATTATGATTTTCCATTATGATTCGTTCGTCATCACATTAACACAGTGAATGTTGAAAGTTCTCGATTTTAGTTGCGTGAAATTAAACGATTTTCGTGGAGATTTCTCAATGTACTTTGACGATACAGTTGGCAATTTTCATTATAATATACTGTCTCTATCTAACCTTAGGTCAAATGAGAGAATGTTTAATATTTCAATGCATGTTTTATTTCTGCATCGCATTGTTGTTCCATGTAAATCAGTGCAGTATCCAATTAATTTAAGGTCATATTAAGCGTTCGTCATAAGTAGGACACGGATGCCAAAAGGAATAAGCTCCTGTTAGCAGATAAGTAGAGAACCAACTATACAACAACATTAATTTATGTAATATATTTTTCATATTGTCGCTCTCGTTATTTTTTAAGATCGCAACTGCACTATAATTTTAAACAAACATGTTCAGAAAAAAATTACACCAGTGGGACTCGAAACCGTCATCCTACAACTTTCCGGCTGCGACAATACACCAGGCTGATCACTCCGTTGCCGTTATTGACACGTATGAACATAGAACAAATACCCAAGGCTTCCCTTCCTTTATTCTGACAATTGTAATGTTGGAAATATCGTCCGCAGCGGCAAACAAGTTGTATACTCAATGAGATGAAAGAGAATTATTTAAAGAGAGGGTGAATTTTGAATGAATATATACATGGTGTATTTTTTTTATATGTCGCTGTCTGTATTTCTTGACATGCATTGTTTGTCTAAAAATTATAGATCAGCAGTGGCGATCTTGACAATATAGGCCGTATACTGACATAGCAACATATGAAAAAAATATTACATCACATTAAAACTCTCTGAATTAGTCTCTTCATTCCGTATTAACCTCTTAACAGTGCCGAAGGTGTTGCAGATCTGCACCACAATAATAAAACAATAGTCCATAGAGCGTTTTAAATCTCAGGCACTGTTAAGATCGTACAATAAGTTGTCAGACGAACGTTCGGTTGAAAAAAAGCTATCACGCTTTTCATGCCAACCAAAGCAAATGTGACCCTGCGTGGCAGTAAAGAAAGAATCAAATCTATCGTCAACTGTTTGAGTAATGTCTTAACGGTCGTTTAAAACGTCGATTATTTGAGGCATTTTGTCTGTTACTTCCAAAGCGACCGTCCAATACACATGAGTATCTCTATGTTTTCTGTCATAGAAAATATTCATGCAAAAATACTGGAAAAAATAAGACGATTTTGTCCGTGTCCGTGTGTGTGTGGGTGGTGAGTGTGTGTTTGTCCTGGTGTGTTGTAGTGTGATGTGGATGTGTTGTGTGTGGTGTGTGGTGGTGTGTCGGTGTATGTGTGGGTGTGTGTGTGCACGCGCTGTCGGTGTCGTGACACTGTGTGCGTTGTTGTGTTGCGTGTGTGTGTCGTGTACGCCTGAAGCCATTTTCCTCGACGGTCTCGCCCCATTAGTGTATGAGATCTCACGGACTTCGCATTATATAAAGGCCCTCATCACTAATTAGTTCAGCAAACTTTTGTTTTTCACACCAGAAGTTTCCGACGCGAAAAGGTGCAGACCCCGCTTTTACATTTTGATGAAGTTAATAAGACAAAAAACAACTACGTTCACTCATAGACTCCGTAGGCTTTTTATTTAGAAAAATAGAATTAGAATCAATTGTTTTAAAAATCAGTACAGTTATAAACTCTCTTGTTAACGACTTGTAGATGCCTACTTTTACTAATAAAATGTTATATTTACATTTTAACTTTTTTTTAGTTGAGTATGTAAAAGATATAGGAGATATTCGATGAAACATCAAAGTAACATAGGCGAATAAAAAAAGAAGAATGTGAAAGAAAGAAGAACATGAAGAAAATGAAAGAAAGAGGAAAACCAAGAACAAAGATAAAAAGATAAGACTAGAAGAAAGAAGGAAGGGGAAAAGAGGACGGACTAAGAACAAGAAGGAGAAGAAAGAAAAGTGGTCTGATGGTGAGTGCATATATACTATTTCTTCAATGCATCCCATCATCATCATTCACCATCATCAGTCATCATCGATTTATCATTCATCCTCTTCTTCATCTTCATCATTAATCGGTCCGTCATTCCATCGTCGTCTTCGTTGTCGTCATCATCATCATCATCATCACCATTCATCAATCATCATTGCATGCATCATCATCAATCATCTAATCATCACATCATCACCATCATCATCATCATCAATCTCATCCATCGATACATTTTTGATGCCGAAATCCACTTTTCAAACTTGGCTCTGAGTCATCATTGCAATCTGGGATGACTTAATAAAATGTAAAGCGGGTATCGATCGAAATACTTCAATAAATTAAATTACACAATTCCTTTCTACAATAGTCCACGAACGTTTCCCCCATGGCTCTGGCCAATCAAGGCGTATGCTGGGGCGTGCACTGGTAGGCACCCGTGCACCCCCCCCGCAGAGCGCAAAGGAGTCCGCCCCTGGCAAGCAAAAAAGCAAATTTTCAATCCACCCCTTTCTGCTTTCAACGCCCTGATTTTTCTGCTAACTTTAGTTCCGCCATCGCCTAAGATGCTGCACCTCCCCACACAAAGTTAGCTTCCACCTCTGCAAGATGTTCCACCGTCCCCATTGCCCAAACCAGCCTACAGCCCCTGCAATCCCCCGATTTTCGTAAATACATCTTTTTAAAAAGCTTACGTTATTCTTCTTTACCTGTCTGAACTGCAGATATCTTGCAAGCCAAAAAAAACTGTCCGTAGATACTTCGCTATAAGCTTAGGAGCAAAAAAATCTAAATTTATTCCTCGTCCCCAAGCGGTTATTCCCACACAGATAACCACATCTTTCATTCGTTTAAAATGAAGAATCTCCTCGTCACCCCGTCTACTCCGCCACCCCGAAACTCGGTTGGACGGTGTTGTGGGTTTACTCTATCGACATTGTAACAATTATAATCTTAAAGACACAAAAGGTTAACATTTGTTGGAGCTTCAATGTGGGATCAACATTGTGGAGCTTTCAAACCATTAGTGGAGCTTAAAAAAAAACAAACACACTCAATACTTTTATCTACGCGCACACTAGTACTGCTTCTTAACTAAATGTAAAATTAAAAAACATCCTAGAATACAAAAAGTATTGATAAGTTATGCTGCCACTGACCAAGATATGCGTGGAAAAAAAAAAGTCACCAATGAATTACCTACTGTGGGTGAGTATAAAATATGCTCGTAGTTTCCTATACACAGTAAGTCTACAGTCTATGGAAGAAATGCGCAAGGTGTGAATCCGGCTTAACATGAGTACTCATAGATTTTGACCTTTTTTATAGAATAAAATCAATTTTGAAATGCAAATTTTTCAGGACTTCATTTTTAAAAAACTGTGCGTCACTTTTAAGTTGTTGCATAAATGTCTTTAAAATCCCCGTCGAAAAATAATCACATAAGCACCATTCAATGACTTGAATGGTAGGAAGTGAGCACAAATAGTCCTACAATGCAACATTAAAACCAGGTCATCCATGCAGGACTTTGTTGAGAAAAAAAAGACATTATTCGTTTACTGTTTACAAATCTGCCACCTCGTGTACTGCAAAATAGACATTTTCTATCCGTGAACATCAGTAATGGAAAAACAATACAACTGACATGCGTCTCCATTTCCCCAATATATTTTGCTTTTTTACACAACCTTAATAGACCTAATCTAACTGATGTTGAGACGGTAAAAGTATTGACACGATGTGTAAGTAATACATCACAGTGTTTTCGCTTCATGTGCCAGCAACGAGCGTTCGCATTCCTTGGAGTAGTATGGTGCGGATAGCTGGCCGTCCGCCACCCCACATGAATAATATGGGACTGTTTAGGTCAACATATCGATCCACCCAGTTCCACTAATTTTGACAAATTGAAAAAATAATATAGAATCGTAATGCACGGGATATTGTATTAAAAAGCAACTAAACAATTTTTTCAATTTGTCGAATTTTATATTCAATTTGAAAAATTTAGTGACCTTTTTCTTTACTTATGCCACCCCCATACCAGCTCACAAAGTGCATCCACGCCCCTGGTAGCCGTCTCATATTTACAATATTCCTTATAGTATTGATAAATATTATTTTACGCATTATTACTGGCCAACCCAGATACCATCTTCCTAATAATCAATCATTGTATGATAATCGCTTCAGTTCCCAGAGAAAAATTATTCATAGAACCTTATGTCAGCTTCATATCTCATGTTATTATGACAATAAATGTTGAAATTAAAAATATGGATCAATAAACCCATTAATGATTTGTTTTCATCATTTTTTAAATAGACAAAACTTAGATATATTCGTAACTTACACTGCAAAAAACCATTACTACGAAAATAATAACACCTAACTAACGTTCTAAATTAATTGCGCTAACATGTGTGGCTTCAGTTTTAAAAAAAAATTGGTCAAACTTTGATACCTGTCTAACATATTAGTACCTGGTACAACTAACACCCTTAGAATGCAAAAGTTAGGACAAGTTATGCTGCCATTAGCAAGATATGGATAAATAAAACAATTCTCCACTCCAGTGCGGAGCGATAAAAATAGTCTAGACTATATTAAGTCTATGGGAGAAATCGGGCAGTCATGTGAATCCGGTTCAATTTGCAATGCTTAACAGATTTTCACTTTTTTTAAAGCACTAGATAATTCATATTCGGGAAATACATTTTTTTTCAGGGCTTCATTTTTTAGACCTTATCAAAGACACTATACAGTATGCGAGATTATGTAGCTCATCTGTATTTTTTAAACTGTGGTATTTGGTTAGCCTGTGGCAGTTAACCACGGAATATAAAAGTATCCTTTCTACTAATTTAGAGTCTTGATAATTAAAACATTTGATTTTAATCTAAACAATACATCTGGGCAAAGGAAACACAACGTACTTGTCGCATTCCATAACTCCTTTTTTTCCATGCTGAGAGCGTATATTATTAGTGCCCCAAAATTCAATTTAATTCAATGGTGATATTAATATGTTTCGAGATTAAAAATAATGTATGAGACGCAGTACTTGTAAATGCCTCGTCAGCAAAAAAAGATAGGCATAAAAAAGATTCTACTCTCCTTCGAGGAAAAAAATCCCCTAAATTTCTTTTAAACTTATACAACCCAAAACCTACAAAACTCCAAATTCCAACAACTGATTGTTCTACCGTTTATTCTCACGAATCATTAATGAACTTTTCGGTATGATATGTCTGATTCGCCATAGTATTTCAACGATTTATCAAAATTTCAGTGATGTATAAGATGTATTACTGTTGATGTTCACAATACATATTACACTTTTCAGCTTACTTGTTCAACAAAGTTGTTACTTTGAAATTCTAAAGATTCGCCATAAAAATGTTTGTTTAAACTACATGTACATGTACTTGAAAATGATTGCAAGAGGCAATGCATGAAAGTTGTGCTTAATTGATGTGACATCTATCTTTTGTGTGCTGTGTCTAGTCTGGATCTGGTGGTTGTCGTGAATGTATGTTGTGTGTGCAATATGTGTACATTCTCTTTGTATATCATGTTTGATAATCTGTGTTGTGTCTGCATGCTAGTACTGTTTCGTATGTCGTGTGCTGTATCTCTGTGGTTGATGTGAGGTGTGTTCCAGTGGGTGTGTGTGTGCTGTCTCTGTGTGTGTGAGTGAGCGTGTGTGTGTGTGTGTGTGTGTGTGTGTGTGTGTGTGTGTGTGTGTAGTATGTCTCGGTAGTCATTGTGACAAGCTACTATGTTTTGTAGCTTCGGATCAATTTCTATTAGGGCACCAGATTAATTCAGTACAGTTAAATGAACGCTTGTTTCTCCACGGGTAAACATATTCAAGACAAATCCTTCCAGCCAAGAGATACACTCCAGCAAGTGTATACATTGTATATGCTTCAACCTATTTGGTTTCTGAGGTATTTGATGCCTCCCAAGTCCCAATCATTCCAATTCCCTTAAAGGCCCACTGTCAAGACAGAATGGAACAACGCCCTCTCTTGGCTAAACTAATTAAATGGGTGCACTAATGATACCCATAATGCCACAGAAACAACCATGATGGTGCGGAAAAATATAACATTTGTTTTCCTCCTGCAATGTGTAGACTATGGCACAGCAACAGTCCATGTTCGTGAATATGTGTACCTGTACTCCAGAACTAGTTCTCATCCTCTCTGTGGTTGAGTTGATCCTTGACAGTGGGCCTTTAATATTGTGACAGAGTAATGGAAATGATTTCAGTGGATATGTATTGTTATTTGCTTCTTCTTCGTAGTTGGTGCCGTAATAGTACCTGTGGAGAAAACCGTGTCTTCGTAATGATTTTAGTGGATATGTATTGTTATTTGTTTTCTTCTTCGTAGTTGCTGCTGTAGTGGTACCTGTAGCAATGTACCTGCAGACACAACCGGGAGGCGATGTAGACACACCACCAGTCCATACGATGACATTCCCCAACCAAGAGCAGGCAGCTTTATCAGGTAATATCCGAAAAAAAAATAAATGAAATTGATTTTTTTTTAAGTCTTCAGGTTGTAAATGGGGGAAAAAATCATGAAAACTAAGGGTAATGAAGGGTTATCATGTAAATCCATATAAATACCGGAACACTTCAATAAAGTCGAAAATTGCATGCATACAGAGAGGAGGTATATGAATATATAGGGCTATTTAGATAAATTAATGTTGTTGTTATGTTCAAGATGCTACAATTATCATTTCCTGAAGTACAAAAATGTCATCGTCGTTGCCGCAGCACATCGTGTGCCCTGCATATGTTCCCAGCAAAAGGGCCTTAACAGTAAATTTTGTCAAATTCGAGAAATATTACCTTATTTGATATTTGCACTTAAAGAGAATACACAGTACTGGTTGAGTACTTGCAGAACGACATGATTTTAATATCAGCTGCTTTCAAACCTTCTGCGAACAGAAAATTCTGAAAATGTCATTTTAGTACAGGAGAGAGTAGTTGAAAATAACAGAACACTTCGTTTTTGACAAATCTGTTATAGATCCCCACTGCTGACAAAGTACTAACACAGAAATTTATATGTGGAACTGGCTAATTGCTGACGTACACACTTTAGCATTGGAATGGGAACTTCCAATGAAAAACTTCACCTGTTCAAACTGCCACTCCCTCAACTTTTAATTGCATATGAAGTGAATTAGTCCCACATTATAATGAAAATGCAATATACTCTCACCTGGAAACCAATGAAATGTGAAATTTTGATGAAAGATTTTCCATCATCAAAAGGTACTGTGTATTCTCTTTAACAGACTGACAGAAGGTTCTAAAATATCACATTATTTTGATTTCATGTGAAAAAAGCCAATGGTTTTCAAGTAAGAAGCAATTTAGCGTTAAGGCCCAGCTGCCGGGAACATATGCTAGGGCCCTTCTGCCGGCCATACGACGGAATACAAATATATGTTTTGAGTCATTTTAGCTGCTTTCTCCAAAGTAGGAAACTCATCCCCAAACTGTTCATCTTGGCTTTCCTCTGTATGCACTTGTGTGCCTCTCTTTGACTCTCTTTCCCAAAACATACAAAAGTGTACCATGATGTCACAAATGACTTTAATATATTGAAATAATACAATTATACAGGGACATATGACACGCAAATCTTATAATAGGTTCAAATAAGTTCACTAAATCGACATCATATGATCGATATAAAATGTATATATATTAATTTTTTTACTCCTCCGTCATAAAACCCACACATTTTATCAGAGGTTACATTTAAAGTTCAAGGTTATTTTATCAAGTCATACTAGATGAAATTAAATACCTATAGAGTCCTGCTAGATCAAAAATGTTGACTCAGAATGAAAAAAAAATACATTGAATATCAAAACTTCTGAAGGTGCTATTTCAATCAATAATGTCACACTGCTGCCAAAGTATCGAATTCTCATACGTATATTACGATTTATCAGGTAAAACAAACTGGCGGTAACACCTTAGGGTGTGTTCAATTTTGAATTCTCGTGGGCTGTATCGGGCCCGCCTGTACGACAGAAAAATAAACACATCTCTTAACACCATTTTATCTATGATAAAAATGTCAACATTTAATATCATTTGAGAGCAGTTCAGTGCATGTGACAAAACCCTTTTAACACGGGGAGTCACAGTTCAATTTCTGTTGACAAATATGTGGTAGAATTGTGGAGAATTATTCTGTCATCGCTCAACCGATAGCGGAGTAAAATACGTCATATTAGTTAGACTAACTCCGCGTTTCATGGTCATCAGAAATATATAATTAGACCTCATTCATTCGACACACCTCTGACGGTCATTTCCCTGGCTAGTTGTCAAAAGTTTGCCATAAAAAATTCCCTGAAGTATACAATCTATTCTACGACATATTCACTCATCGCATTTGCATATAGTTTCTGTCACCGTATCTCTTGCCCACGTAAATTTGTATACGGTCAAGCTTGATGCCAAGTTAGGAGGTAATTAAGCGTCAGGCGTAGGATAAATACTAATATGACAAATTTTCCTGGTTGTAAGCCATATTCTCTTATTAAAATTAACCATGCACTTCTCATGGGTGTTGCCTGGAAATCGTTGAAAATAGTAGGCTTACTCTGGTTTTATGTTAAGGTTGTCATAACTTCCTAACATTATGTAAAGAGCCCTCAACATAAGAGGTGGGATAATCAAGTCGGAAACAGAGAATCCTAGCCGCATGTCCAGATTTTTTCTTAAATTGGAGAACTTAAAATAGTCACCATAAAGGGACGTTAACATTAATGTTTTGTCTGCTTTTTTCCGCCAAAAAGGTGCAACATCCCCCACTCTGCATCCTCTGCTTCTCTGTGTTATGCAAAGTACTTTTTTTTAATGTGTATCAGCAATTTCCTTTGTCGTCTACAGTAGTGTAACTTTGCAACTATAATGACTGCAAAGTACATTATTGTAGACTTAAACTTGGAAGGGAATTGCTGCCCCTCCCCCCACGGGGGGGGGGGCGTATTATCATGAAGTCACGTAAGCTGAATTAGGAGTTACACACACATAAAATTATTATCAAAATATGTATTTATCATGTTTGAAATCATGACAGTACTTCAATCGCCATACCTAGGGATAACGCGATATAAGTTATGGCGATGACAGCCATTTCCCTCAATTTTTAGTTTACTTGTAGTTTTGTTGCGGTAATAACCGTTGTTATTCTGTTGCAATGCATGATGGAATTACGTCAACAAGACTAAACCAATCGGGTTCACATGTATGTTTGTGCTATCAGCAAAGCTTTATTCCAGGTTCACTCTTCACTTGCTTATCTCTTTAAAGGGCAGTGACATGATCGGGAGAAGTCAGATATGCCTCAAGAATCTAAATGGGTTAAACATTTAATAAAATATATACACTAGGTAGAGCGTATTTTCAAGCGAGAAGAATATATCTTGAATTTGTTTGTACTTGAGAAGAAACACGGATGTATTATCAAAATTGAATTAAAATATGGCCCCTATAAAATTTGAACCTATAGAAAAGTACTGTCATCCGCAGCAATTTCTGATAATAATAGAACGACAAAGAGGAAATGTGTGACTATGAGATTTTCACAGCATTCTGGCAACATTGTGTCCAAAATTGATCACTTCCAGTCCTGTCATTTCCCTGTAAAGATACTATCTAACATTGTGGAAGCACCATTTAAAATGGTCAGAATGTGACATGTGAACTACATGATAGTATTTAAATGGACAAATAAACTCCCTAGAATAACAGTTTAGACAGTAACACGTTATGCTGTCGCCAGTAAAATATATAAAGATGAACACATATAGCATGGAGGATTGTGTAGCTAAGAATTTTCTGTTAAACTTTAAATAGGTTAAATTTTGTCTTTAACGTATAGCGTGTAATGTCATTCTTTTGGGAGCTGCGGTATGACGGAACCCCAGGATGATTGAGTTCATGAAGTTTCACGACAATTTAAAATCTTAAATCCCGTCAGTACGAAGGCAGCTGCGGGCATCCCTAGCTTCTGGCATCGCAGATAATGACAATATTGTCAGCTGCGGGGAAAGGGCGGAAACACGTAGGAGACGCTTGACATTTTGCGTCGTGTCCAAAACGACGATAGTCACTCCGTGACATCTGAATCACACTACGCGTGATAATATAAATTAATATAAGAGACATGTAAAAAGTCGAGAAATTTCATTGCAATCAATAACAATTTATCAAATGAATAAGAGTTGAGTGTACCCACTTTCTAAAGGACAGTGCAGTAAAAAGACAACATAGTAATGATATCAATGGTATTTTTTCAAAACTTTCTCTAACATTTGTTTTTTTTTTTCAGAACGGAACTAAGGGAATAACAATAGATGAACAAAAAATAGTCAAAACTTTAGCTCAAAAATTTTACTTACTATACTTCACACATTTTTTATATTTTTCAACTACTTTTCCGTCTTTCTTCTTCTTCCTCCTCCTCCTCTTCGTCGTCTTCTTCTTCTTCTCCTTCTTCTTCTTCTTCTTCTTTTCTTCTTCTCCTTCCCCTTCTTCTTCTTCATCTTCTTCTTCTCCTTCTTCTTCTCCTTTTTTTCTTCTTCTTTTCTTCTTCCTCCTCCTCCTCCTCCTCTTCTTCTTCTTCTCTCCTGCTTCTCCCCCTGCTTCTCCTCCTCCTTCTCTTCCTCCTTCTCCTTCCTTCAATTCCTGTTCTTTTTCTCCTTTTCCTCTATTTTTGTTTATTTTTCAGTAACATTGTCGTTATTTTTTTCTATCTATCTATCTATCTATCTATCTATCTATCTATATACAGTAGTTTGTGACAATAACAACATGACAAGAAAAACAGATAAAAAGCAAAAGAGCCCAAAGGATAACTTACAAATAGGGTTGTAAATTGTTGGTATAATATGATGTAATATTTCAATCAAAATTAATACAAAACTGTATTTCGAGAAGAAACTATAAAAAAAAAATATTGGCCAATGAAATTAATTGATATGTATTGATGAACACAAATAAATGTAGATCCCAAGAATGTTGTCGTACTTTTTTTTAGTGTACCCTTTTTCTGCCAAAAATAAAAGATCTCCGTCTTCGAGCTCCGAATTTCATATGACTTTACAGTTTAACACAGGACAAAATCCACCAATAACTAAACGCACACGATTTATATGGTTCAGTACAATTTATAGTAACGTGTATTAACAGGTCCTGGGATTTCATAATCTCAAATATCAGTGCTCGAAGGTCCCTCGGAGAAATGGCCTTTATCTTGACTTCCACCAAACCATGACAACCCCACAAACTAACCTTCAACACATCAGAACAAAATGGGGAAGTGCGTAGAACCACGCATATATACGGC